>OY735252.1:11747390-11869328 GCA_963457715.1 Argyresthia albistria
CTCGTGTCGCTGGTACTATGTCGCACGATTTTGCTAAGTAGATCATTGCATTGGTTGCTTGATTTAATGCAATCATGAAACCGTGAGCTTTAATGTTGAATGTTGTAAAAAAGTTGTGCAGCTGCAACGCGTAACTTGATAAAACTTTACCTCGAAGCTCTTAACTAAATTACATATTCTCTTCCAGCGCAAACCAAAGTTCGCAATTCGTCGAGCTTTAATAGCTCTATTCTAATGCCCCACACTTAGCTATAAAATGTGCAGGATGCAAGTTGTGCTGACTGGCAACTAATTTACAATGCATAATTGTGTAGCTGTACTAAAAGAAATTGCAGGAAATGGCAGCCCCGCACGAGACAGAGTCTATGTATTAAGTTTGCAATTTATGTAGGTTTTATGTTCCTGGTCATCCCTCGTTAAGTGGTATAGACGAGTCAGGAGTACCGTTAGAGTTGCGCAGACGCACCTAGGCCTGCTCGCGCATGCGCCCCCGACTCCGGAATTATGAACTATTTTGCGATTATTTACTGTTTATTTGTGGGAAGATTCACGCTTATGAATGAATGAGAAAGGAGGAA
This sequence comes from Argyresthia albistria, assembly GCA_963457715.1. Lineage (NCBI taxonomy): Eukaryota > Metazoa > Arthropoda > Insecta > Lepidoptera > Argyresthiidae > Argyresthia > Argyresthia albistria. Next base: position 11,747,969 of record OY735252.1, read on the forward strand.
GTAGTGAGGGGAACCTGAGTGGAAGGTCGTCTAAGGGTTATCTAGATATGAAGATGTAGTTACATAAATAGAAGAGGTTGAGAGTTGAACATCCAATAACAGAAAGTTTCTCTCTAATTTATTTAGAACCGATTAACATTTGTGTTTCTCCACGCATCGTTCGAGAATTTAGAAAATGAATTAAATAAAAGTTAATCTAATAAGAAACTTACTAGACTAGACACATTAATTATTTCTACAAGCTAGCTTGTCGAGTTTCAAGATCAACAGCTAACTGAGGTAGAGTCAACAAAACTAGTTATCAAAGTTTAATATGTTTCTTACACAACGTGGAGTGAATTCGGATTAACAAAATTGGTTTAGGGTTTCAGGCTCAGGCTGTGTTGTATATCTCAGGGCAAAACCCTCATTCGAAATAAAATAAACAGCATGGAAGCTAAAAATAGTGCTCGCTTGAAACGAGGCGACCGCAAGCCAGCGCTCCGCTTTGACTCACCGCTGCAGCCTCTCGCACAGAGACCCAACATTTATAAATATGTAAATAATGTTTTGTATATTTTTCCTTCGAATATGAAAAAAAGTTGATTTTACCACAGCCATGTTTTTAATAAGCTTCTGTGTGTTCGTTTTTCTTTACGCTTTGCCAACTTTTCTGGGTCATAATAAACTCAATGAAATGGAATATTGGAAAATGAATGGAAAGATTCGTACAGTAACATTAACATTGTTCATTTAGATTCCTTTATGACATCGTTAATCCTGTTTCAGACCGTAAACCGTTTATCTTGTGCGTCAAGAGAAATGATGAATTTCTATAATTTATACCTAGGTTACCTTTACCTTTGCTATTGTGGTGATAATTATCATATCAAACACGCAATTAAGGAAATAATGTAACACAAACAGTATCCAGCTGATCTTACCTCATTAACATTTAATCCGTGTTGATTCACAAATTAAAATGTCGACGCGTAGTGAAAGGCGATATTGTATGTCATTAAACGACATTTATTGCGATGTTAAGATTATTTATTTAAATCTATTGAATCATTTAGCATGTATCAGCAATATTCAAGTAATAGAGCTATAATACGTTTATTCTAAGTGTGGTAGGTAGTAGGTTTCTAAGTGTATAGGTATTCTGAATTTCCGAGTCTCGATTTTAAATTAATTTGCTAACGGTAGCGCCTGTCTGGTTTTTTTTTTCTGTGAACGGCTGTGACTGTCGGTTATAATATGCCTAAGTTGGTCAAGTAGCGAGCGTGGGCGCAGAATAGTCCGGGTTCAGGCGGCTATGGCTCGGACTAGGGTATTAATTTGTAAAGTGGTTTCCGCCATACACCGCTGATTGCGCGCTAAATGCTTTTAGATCTACGGCAATCACCTATTAGGGAGACAAAAATGCTAATAACTGGCTGGTTTTAGACAAACTTGCTAAAGAAATCGTATAAAATATTAATATCTAACTTAATAATAGAGCGTCTGTCAGTTTGTATGACCATTTCGTTACTGGAATTACCATGAAAAACGTTATCAAATCTATTTAGGAGGTGGCTCAGAGGTTTTTTTCATAAACAACCAGTGACAGAATAAACATAGAATTAACAATTTTCTCCCCACGTGACGTAGGAACTAGATCGATAGCACTTTCTAGAAGGCTCTCGTTACTCGTGAGAACTGAAAGCTGGTTCCCGGGTGCGCGCGCGCATTAAGATATCAATAGCACGAGTTCTCCCACAGCCAGTCAGTCCGTCGCCACTGGCTATACAGCACATATACTGCTACACTGCTGAAAAAACTGTAGAAGTGGTGGACAAAAGGCCTTAATTCCAAAAATCTAACAAACACACCGTCCTTCCGTTTATCATACAAGGTACCAAAGGCATAGAGTGCCCAAGTTTAGGAGTATTCAATTCGCTATTATTGACATTAACACAGTGAATAGAGTGTTACATCCGAATGTTTAGTCCTCAGCCTGAAATTGGATTCAAATTGAATTTTTTGAGGATGCTTTGACAGAAATCCAAGTCAAAGAGCTGTCAAGCAAAGGAGCTTATCGTTGGTACTAGCCATTCACTAGAGTAGACAGTTTAATGGAGTAAACTTCTGTTCGAACCTCAAAAATAAATATATTTTTACGTTTTCTCACGTGTTTCGCAAAACTGTTATGAATTCAGCCTTACACTCGCGGTTCACTGACTCGAAGAAAGGTAAAGATCAAGGTAACCGTTTTCTAACCGCACTTTTTAACCGCATCCGTTAACGAACACTTGTTTTTGTATCTTCTGCCGTATTTAATTATACTTATTTTGTTTGATGTTACATGCAGTTGATGTCTCGGCCCAGAACAAAGTTACAGGGAGCTGCATATCAACATTGACTTGAACATGCTCATTTCAAATAGAAAACATGAATTTATGATCTGTTCTGTCGCCAACTTATCCTGTCCTGTGCCAATCGAATCCAGCCCCCTTATTCGCTAACTTAGTGATGATCCGTAAAAATTAAGAAGCTATTGGTGTCGTTCAATTATCGTGTAACCACCTTTACACCAATAGCTTCTTAATTTTTACGGATCACCATTGAGTGATCATCACTGAGTTAGCGAATAAGGGGGCAGGTCTTCCCCGCAATATGCGTAATGTCGTCGACCTATCTGGTTGTCGGTCGACCCACGCTTCTCTTTCCCTCTTTCGGCCACCACTCGCTCAGGGATCTACTCCACCTGTCATCACCTCGCCTCGCCAAGTGTCCTGCCCACCTCTACTTGAGTCTAGTAATACAGTTTCCGACATCTTGGACCTTAGTCTGTCGCCGTATTTCTGTGTTGCGGACTCTATCTAGGAGTGTGATTAAGACAATAATAATAATAAATGAAGCCTACCCACCGAGGTGCACGGGTCTTTACTAGGATACAAGTAAAGACCAGTATTGAGCCATGCCACCACGCTGATTCAGCGGGGTGACGGGCTAGTGGCAGAATTAAGTCATATCGGTTAAATAAATAAGGCTAAACGATCGTTGTCTGTATGCAAATGACAAAGCACCTGTCATAAGGAAGAAAATACTCTGCATGCCCCCTTAAATCTAATGGCCTGTAGAATTTCTCTCTCTCTTCCTAAGTTAACTATCCCAACGATTGCCCTTCGGCCCTATCGAACCCCCCTCTCCCCCGCAGCCGATGGCGTCCTCTCAACAGTGAACGTGGTGGAAGCCCTCCAAGAGTTCTGGCAGGTGAAGTCATCGAGGGCGGGCGGGGCCGCGGGCGGCGCGCTAGTCATCTACGAGTCGGTGCCGGCCGCCCATCCGCCCTACGTCTGCTACGTGACGCTGCCTGGAGGGGCCTGCTTTGGCAGTTTTCAGGTGAGTTTGGGAAGGTTATTTCCTGTAACATAAAATCGCAGGGACAGAGTATCCTAGTGTGGGGCCAGTGGCATGATTCTCGCGCATTCGATATACGATATCTACACCTATATCGAGTGATTTTGTATGGGAATCTGTCAATATAGATTTCGATATCCGTATGTCGAAGGTGCGAGAATCATGCCACAGAAGTAATGTATAATGTTTATATCTATCATCGAAAATATCATATTATACTTTACAGTCTTCCAACGATCTTTAGGCGCGTGAGTGACGTTTAGGGGAGCGCTACTTCTACGCAACTTAATGCAACGAACCTGTCAATAAGCGTTAGTTCCACCTGTCACCGTAAGCCAAAAGGTCGTTGGAAAGCTGTATCTCAGAGTTGGCACATTTTAGTCGTGTAATGGTGATATGTCATAAAACCAATGGTCGATATTTTTTTTACTGTAATATACTCCTATTATTATATTAGTATGTTTTATTTAATCTTGAAGTATAACGAAAGTCTAATGCATGCAGTCTTTTAAACACATCATCCAATTATTTACAATCTACAATTAAATGTCATACATCCACACAAAGATTCGTCAGTAACATTAATATTCAAAATTAAATTACACATATAAATTTAATTAAAATAAAAACAAACAAACCGCCCCCAAGAATCGCCTGGACCAAAGGTGCCCATAACACTGGCTGCGTTACGCTGCACGGCGAGCGAATGCCTCTGGGCCAGGAAAACCCCGGAGAGGTTTTCGAAACCTCGGTCCCTCAAACGAAACCCAATGTCCCTGATGAAGGCCCTACCCTGAAAACCCCAAACCCCGGTGGTCTCGAAGGTCGATGAAAGATTTGAGTCAGGATCACGGGTCAAGATAAAGACCCTCAACCAGATAGACCACAGATTTGTTAAATGAAAAGTAGATAAAAATCTGGCTGGCATACTTACATATACGAAGGGGCTACCATACCACGTCTAGGAGTGTACGAATATTGCAAAGGCAAAATACACTGTTAAGTTGATAACGACGCTTGCAGGCGTTGCTAGCCTCACACCAGGAATCCCCGGGCAGTATGAATCCTACACCGCCTCAAAACTTCAGCGCAAAAGTAATCCGCCTCGAAAGAAAATGGATTTTTCCTGAAAATTGTTAAAGAAACTTTCATAAATACCGTCCGAGGCCCCGAGAGACTACTCCGGGAAAGTTGGGACTCAGAACTCATCGTCGAAAACACAGTTTAATGCGAACAAAAACCTTTTATGAGTGTCAAGCTGATTTAAGCTAAAAACCGCTACTTAAAAAATCCTTTAGAATTATGCAGCTAATTGAGAAAATATTTTGACATATTTATGAGCAGACATTCTTAATTGCGAGCAGTAATTTAACTTAGTGGTCAAGCATTGTGTATGTGAGAAGTTGTGAATGTGTCTGGGGTCAATAAATTAATAATGAGCAGTGGTGTGGAAGCCTGTCGTGCAGTGACCGCTGAGGTTTATGCTTACTCTCCCTAGAGTCCTTTGAGCTATGTTATGGTTATGGCAACCTTTAGCATTAGGGCAGCTATTCACTGAATGAAACTCACATCACTTTGATAATAATACTATGTGATACGTTCGTGTGTATATAATATACGTAAAGATTTATTTCGGATCGACCTATTACTTTCGAGTTAAACATATACACGCGAATCGTTTCCGCTGCAAAAGAGAGTATGTCATCATTAATTTAATCCATCGAGTAACTTTTCTCTTTAATCCCCTAAAGGCTTAAGTTTAGTTAAGAGTAATCTAGGTTTACGAGTGCGACATCTCGTCCTAAAATCGTCTTGTAAGTGAGTTGGTGAATCGAGGCAGTGCACAGTTCAATGCCGCTATTAATCCGACGTTGTCCAACCATGTTAGTTCTCTCGTTAACAGTGATTAGATATTAAGTGCCGTAGGATGGGCGAGTGTGTATCTGCCTAGCATGAGTGTAACACGTTTGTGATATTTGTACTAGATAGATACGTTGATTTGCGCTTTTAGTCTTACAGAATTTAGAAAGGAGATGATAATACGGGTAGTGGAAAGTTCGCGCAGTGTTGGTTGAGGCAAATGAAACACTGTCACAAAAAGCGTTTATTATACTCCACCAACCCGCACTGAGCCAGTGTGGTATAGTATGGTTAAGTCTTAATCGTGTCCGAGTAAAGGCCTGTGCCCCTTGGTACTGAGGACATTAATGGACGTTACTTCTTACTCAATTATTGTGTAGCATCGATTGAGTTAGGTAATAGTTAAGTCAGTACCATAGCTAAATAAATCCATTCAATTGTGTCTTTACATAGGTCCTCTATACCTTCAAATTGCGGTCCTAAAGATATATATATAAACTCTGGTCTGCATTAATGATTGGGAATCTTTAGCACAAATATTCAGCCTCCCAAAATGTACCTCTTTTATATTTGATCAGCTCTTATTCATACTCACCTCCGGCTAGTTAAACCGGCATGCAGACTATCCAATAAAGTGGCAGTTATTCAGTGTTCGCAGACTGACTCAGAGATCGTGTGACTCATACTAAATGAGTGGAGATTAACGTTCGGAAAAATCTATATAGGAAGAGGTGTTGCCTCATGAATACAGATTAAGTAGTTTAGTTTAATGTCCGTTTATTGCTAAATTCGTATTACATTACGTGTTAATGTTAGTAACTGGGCATTTTTAGCGGACCAAAGTTTGGATGTTCATCTGTTTTTTTTTTCCGAATAATTTGACCTAAAAATAAACAACCTCCTAGCAACGATCCTAATCATAATGCATTGAGCCAGCATTGCTTTCTAGTAAAAACGTGTGAACCCTTGCTTCTTTTAACTGCGAGAATTCTAATTCTACATCTCCCACACAGAACTTTTCAACCGAGGCGGAATCCCGTTGATCAGCTGACAAGTACAGCCTTCATCATAGCACGAGTTTTTCGGATCTCAAAACATTTCAATAGAGAATTTGTAAAAAAGCCTCGGTCAATATACTTTACTAATTAAATAAACTTACTTTATTGCACAAAAGAATACATTTTACAATGGAAAGCGGAGAATAAATGACAAAGGCGAGCTTACCGAGAGAGAGAGCAAAACTAGGATGGACAGGAACAAACAAAATAGTTCCTCGTAACCATAGCCGAGAAGCCTGCGAAGATTCTAACCTCAAATCCCCCCACAGAACTGCCCAACCAAGGCGGAAGCGCGGCGCTCAGCTGCCAAGATAGCGCTCATGAACAGTGTGTTCAACGAGCACGAGTCCCGGAGGATCTCGGAGCACTTCATCGAGAAGGCGGTGACGGAGGCTCGCGCGTCGTTCGCGGGCGAAGGCGCCTCTATCCACCAGGAGCCCAGCGCTGGTATCGCTGCTTTCAGGTACACGTGCTAAGGAAACGTAGCCTTATTTCCTTTAGACCCCCCTCCCCCCAGAGTGACTACTGTAGTATAAGACAAGACGGGTATTTTGTAGAAACCCCTCCCCCCCTTAAAATGGTCATGTAGTTTGGGTACGTAGTGTAGCTTATTAAATGCGTAGCGTGCAGCTTATCCAGTGGAGAGCGCATAGATACAGTTTCCTTTGAAACACAACTCACCAATTTACGGACGGCGGGGGACGAGGTAAGAGAGCTGTGATTGGTCAGCCGCTGCGAAACTGTCTGGCGGCCTGTCATCGTACATAGGTTGCGTATGCGTACGTTTGTTGAATACAACAAACGTTTGGCGAGCCGCATTCCCCCGCAGGCGCAGTCAATTGGATATATAGTCTCTGGTAGCGTGGCACTGCATGCACTGCATAGAAAAACATGTCATGCACATGTAGTCTTTTGTCAGATCAGTATACCCACTGGCCAAACAAGACATGGTCACGAGAAAGACACAGGACAGACACATAGAACAGAACGAGATAGAACCAAGACAAGACTTTTCTTCTCGTGTGTTCTCCGAGTCGTATCTCTTTCCGCCGTGTATGCAACCAAAGGCGCATGTTAAACCCACCGTCGTCCCCAGGTTCATGCTGGAGGCAAATAAAGGCCGCACCATGCTGGAGTTCCAGGAGCTCATGACAGTCTTCCAGCTACTGCACTGGAACGGATCCCTGCGAGCCATGAGGGAGCGCCAGTGCTCCCGACAAGAGGTACTCTCTTCTTCTTCTTCTTTTTCTGTTCCAGGTGGTTGAAGTGCCTGCACCGGGCACCTAGAGCGGGTTTTTTGCGTTGAGTTACCCTCAAAGTATCTGGGGGTACGGTAGATTACAATTTATAGTTACAGGAACTTAATTTCTTCTGGGCTCACTCTAGGATACTCTGCGTGGAACCAGAAACAGCGACATCACAAACATTCATACAATACAAGACTTTGGGGTTACTTTATTCATCCCCAGCCGAAATTCGGGATCTCTAGTTTGTGAAGCAGAGCGCCGTCACGACAGAGTTTGTTAATTTATCAATCAGCACATGTTTGCCCACTGCTGGGTGGATATATGCCCTTATTTACCACCATCTGCTCTAGACTCCAGTCCTGAGTCACTTAAGCTCAAGCAATTTTAAAACTTAACGCACCAAGATCACATTTGCACTTGATTTGATTCAGTGATGCATCCAGTTCCTGTATAATGTAACTTGAAACAATGTTGTATTGTATGTATAGTTAGGAACTCATTTAGGCTGAGTCTTTTACGAGTATTTGTAAACGACAGGTTGTCAGAGTAGTGAGGTTGAGGTTAATTTTGGCTTCATTATACTATCAATTACAACTTTTTACACGAGAAACCTATTTTCTTTCTATAGGTCCAAGGTATCCAACTGTAGAAATATGTCTCCGGCGTCTATCTGTCTGGCTTTGTAAACCAATATCTTTAGAGAACAACTCGTAAATCAGTTTGGGCGACAGACACATGTAAGTGTAAAAAGAATAAGGGACGTGTGCAATAACAATATGAATTTAAACGTAGCAGTCTAGACATTCGTCTGCCAACATATCCTTCGATATGGATTAGTTTGTATGTAGAAGTGCAGAAATGAAATGTTTCTTATTTCTGTAGATCGATCTATTATTATCATCATAGCTATAACAAAATATATCATATGTACAGTTATAAACTTACGAAGCTAGGTCGGGCTATGATCAAATTGCATACCTACAAGAAATGACGAGACGGACCAGCCTTCACTATTCTCGAAGAATTCTCCTGTGCCCAGCTTTAAGAAGAAAATTAATAAGAAAATTATACCAGCAACTGTCGTAATTGGTACTCCTGTTTTTCGTAACTTAAGAATTAGGTACAAAAGGCTGCTTAGTCTGAATTCGTCGTCTCAAACACCCTCTCTTTCCAGGTAGTAGCCCATTACTCAGCCCGAGCCCTTGACGACGCGATGAGAGAGCAGATGGCCAGGGAGTGGGCGGCTCGGGAGCGCGAGGCCATCTCCTCATCAGACGGCGACCCTCGCGGCGGCCTCATCAGGGCGGAGCTGGCCAGGGCGGAGCGGGAACTCAGGGCGGCGAGAGTAGCGGCCAGGGAACTCAGGTTCCCCAAAGAGAAGAGGGACATCTTGCAACAAGCGATTCGTCTAGCGCCACCGCAGCCGACACAGTGATCTCCGATGCCAGCGAGTTAGGTTTAAGGATTTTAGAATTAGACTGTAGTGTTTTAAGTTATCTGCGTGGTTTTATTTAATCCCCTTCGTTGATTATGAAAGCGTTCGATTTCGTAGATGCACGCACTCACATAGCGTCACGCCTTTCCCCATATGGGGTGGCAGACGCACAATTGTGCCCACCTAAAGCCAGTTATACGATGCTCCATGCTCCGTAGATGCATCTCTCTATTCATTAAAACAAATGAACATAACGTCGTCACTCCTTTTCCATCAGCTCTTAAAATGTTTTCAACAACGTTTGCGAAGAAAAATCCGCCTGTTAGAAGTTGCTAACTCATCGCCTTACAATGACAACACTCCCCTATTTGCCAATATCCCTGTTCGACTCTCTTTGGCGAATTCCTGATCTAGCTTAGATTAATGATTGTTTTTCTAGAATGAAGACCAATTTCTTAACAACTTTAATATAACTACCCGCGATGGTTCTTACTAGAACATGTTGCATTAAAATCGGTTCCGTCGTTCGAAACTCATCTACCTACCCTAGGAAATGAATCAGCCAAAAAGACTTAAGTTTTCATTTACTGTGTCGGGGGTCTTTTAAATATTTCACTTTTGCTATCGATAGATTCGAGTTCGCAAATAATGCAGCGGATCTGATTCACAGCATGACTGGTAATCCTTGACCTGACTTAGAATAAGACAAGCAAGCCAATAGTCATTCTCTAACTGTAAAAACAATATACGCGGAGTATAGTCTCTTTATCGTCCTAATAGAACAGAAATAACTGTAAATTGAGTTTTACCCCGACACAATGTATGAAAATAAAGTCTGGTTTCTCGTCTATTGTTTCCCTGATAGGTTTCTAACCATCTGACCCATTTTAATAAAACACGACAGAAGCATCATAGACAAGTCAATTATTAACAGAACCCGCATCGAAATCCATCTATCCGTTTGATCGCTTGGGTATCACGGATGAACACAAAGACAGGCTACAAACTTATAAGATCCCTTTTTTTTGTTGGGGCTTAAAAACAAAAGACGAACTGAAAGAACGTAATTCGGATTGGCCAAATGAACATGACTTGAAATTGAAAACTGTAGATAGATGAGTTAGACGGATCTTCGCAGGTAGTGGTGATAGATAGATACTGTCTTGCCTAGGTTGGCTGGAAGATATAAAGCTTGTTTATGTGCATAGTTTCCATGTAACTTTACCTGCCATTTATTAACCGTGGCAAAAGTTATCAACGTTCAATCTAACCAGGTGCCTCAATTGACTAGCCCCCTGTGACGCAAAATATTTAATAATTGGCTCACCTCTGCATCCCCGTATTATGGGAAAAGCGTGACTCATGAAGAAACACGCCAAATACAGGACAAAGAAAACAATTTACCATTTTCCATTCTTACAAAAGGCATTTTAATAAACATCATGACACGTCTTTAGGGGCAAGCTATTGTTGAGAGGTCGTGGAAGGATGCTCAGCTGGCGCGTGTGTCGTCGGACCAGAGGACTTTGTGAATAGTGGAGCGTTGAGCGGAGCGGGTGCAGTAATGTGCTGGGTAAGTGTTGACAACTGGCAACATTGAATGTAGTTTTTTATATACTTTTTTAATTTCTGTGTTGTATTTCCGTTTCATCCGGCTCGAAGGACCATGTTCGCGGGAGCCTAGCGTTGTGGATGACTGGAAACACTGGATTCTCACATTTATACGTATTTATTACGTGCAAGCACACCCTACGTGGTTGGCGGTCGCATTCAAGCCGAAGGAAACGGAAATACAACAAAGAAATTAAAAAAGTATTTAAAAAACTACATTCAATGTTGCCAGTTGTCAACAGTAAGTTTCATAATGTGTTTTTCAGCCTAAGTAAATAGAAACAAACCTAACGTTATGCTACTTATCAATTTGATCAGTGTAACGGCTTCATTCCCAATAGATGCGGCGGTGGGCTAGCCCCTTCATGCAGGATGTTGTTTTGAATATCTAGATAATCGTGGGCACAATTTTATCTCTGCCATAGAAAAAGATGTGACGCTATATTGTCATATCAGATCAAAAGCACCCGCTAATCGCTACCCCTGTCGCTGTCTCCCGAAATTTCGGTAGGTGTGTGTTCAGGTGCAGTTCCGGGAACCTGCGCCCGCGCCGCCGCCGCCGCCGTCGCCGCTAATATTGACACTCTCCCTCCCCCCGCGGCCCTCCGAGGCGCCCCCCTCGCCTCCCAGCGCAGCGGCGAGGTAACGCACCTCAACAGAAGCACAAAGTATTAAAATACAGAAGTTCATGGATGTTGATTGTTCGTAGACACATGAGCGATGTTATGATCTAGCCCCGATATTACGGAAACTTGGAATAGCGTTATATTGGTTTGAGGGGTATGTGCTTTTTGCCTTAGGAACAATCATGATGCCTACATAAATGAGCGATTCCGCGAAAATTTGAGCCTATTTGAAAAAGTATCTTTTTTGGCAACTTTATCGTCAAATAGGTACCTTAATAGGTACATACTTGAATGAGTAGCCAGCGGGTCTAGAAAGAGAAACGATTCGTTCTCAATCGCCCCGTCTTTGGCTGTCAAACGAACAATTTCGACTGTCAAATGTACTGGGTTTGACGGGTTTGACAGTCGAATTCGTTCGTTTGACAGTCAAAGACGGGACGATTGAGAGCGAATCGTTTCTCTTTCTAGACCCGCAGAGCCGGGAGAAAAAATAACAAGAAAAAGGAAAATTAAAAAAAGTCGCGAACTGAACCTGCCGGTGAGTCTGACTCTTTTTAGATCTGTCAAATATAAGTTCATTCTACTCTCACTTCAATGAAACTCTTTCCTCCAAGATTCTACTATTTCACAGACGTTCATAACGAATTTCTAAATGTGCGTTGCTGGACCACTCATTGTATGAAGTGTAACTTCTGTAGTATTCTGTGTTGTGTGTGACAGAAGCAAGTGAATCGATTATGGCTGCTCGAGTGGCGCATGGACCACCGGTGGTGTGTAATGAACTAATGAATGCCTTGTTTGTTGAACGAAGAGGGGTTTATAGAGTTTAAGCCATTAGTTTGCTGTACTACCCGTTTATGCATCAGAAGAAAGTTTTGATGATAATTTTAAATCCTTCTTTCTCCTTCAATTCTTCACCCGTAGTCACAGCCCGCGTTTTATCACGTCTAAATGTCAAAATTCACGAATCACTTAGGACGTGATTAAATGCGTGAAAAACGCGCGGGTGGTGGCATGTATCACAGTTTGCAGATGAGACCTTTTAATTTCACCTGATGATGAGACCTGGTCATGAATCTGGAAGACTGGTTTTATGCGGTGGTTTTTAATGCTAAAGTTATTGTAGACCCTTGATTCGATTGTTGCAGTAAGTATGTACATGAAAGTTGGCACAAAAAGGTTAAACCCAGAAATAGACGTTGATTGATGATGATTATTAGTAACAAAATGCAATAAAGACCATGCAACGATGATAACGAAGCGATTTCCCTTCTTCAAAAGAATTTTCCATTAATTAACAAGGCTTTGAATTAAATTCTGCGGTATATGCCGTCATAGCTTGCTCCACAAAGGGACGAGAAAATGCTTTACTCATAATAGAAAAGCACTGACCTTATTGTACGTCATGCCGTCCGTATAACCTGCCTGTTGTAGATAGAACGGACGTAGAAAAGCTGCTGGAAATTACATGATTGAAACCTAATGTAATGCCGTTTTGCATAGTTTTTTATGGTGGCAAATGCATGGATACGGTCACTGTCAACCTTTATGATGATGATAATCGAACAGTTTGGAGGAAAATGTGTTGTTAAGGCCAGCAGGTACGAAAGCGGAAAAGACTTATCCCGAGTTAACTTTGACAACTCCTATTTTGTACAAGAGTTGTCAAAGTTTACTCGGATTAAGTCTTATTCTGCTTTCGTGCTGCTGGCGCTTAGATTATAATATTCTTTCCCCGATTTATAAAGAAAAGTTTTAAACGCCTATACGCGTGCTTTCTTTAATCAATCATGGTCGAAGTTGGTTAGGCCTTTCTTTCAGATCATCTTCATCACCATCTCATCCTGGCACCCCTCAGCAGGGCATAGGGCTCTCAGTATAGATTTCTAATTTTTTTCAGATGTAGCCAAAAATTTAAATCCAGACAAACATAGACTACACCGTCACGACTTTTCATAAACGCAAAGGCAAAGCCGGTGATTCAATACTCCATTTTACGTGACATTCGCCTCGAGCGGCGGCGTCTAATGCAAATGCTTTTAATCAGGATAAGACCTACTAAAATCCCGGCAACACCTGCGACGTGAGTGCATTTTTTAAACGAACACGAGAGCTTTTTAAGCGAGCTTTAAAGCTGCCTATACGTACTTACTTAGTAGAGACCAAAGAGTCATTCAGCTGTTTACTTTCAAGTATACATAGGGGTGAGTTTGGATAAGTTCATTTTCGCATTTTGGACCAAGCCTTATGTAATCCTTCAGTCCGATTAGGGGTTAGCGCTCTTCCCTTGGTCACCTAGTTAAAAGTCACCTTGTGTAGGTGACGTATTCCCAAGGACTATATTACGTACCTATTCTAACAAACATAAGTTATATCTAGTCGATAATAAAGAATAGAGTGTTAAAAATGTATGTTGTTTGCCATTCCGATGCAAAAATATGCAAGTAGCCTTGTAAATGTAAGTAAAGTAAAACACTATTCAATGAGGATTGTTTTGAGCTCGCATGATTTGCACATTTTCCAATACCGCGGCGTATGTTTATAAAGGGTGTGCGAAAAAGTAGGAAACAACAGTTAACAGCCATTGTTTTGTTAGCACCCTGTAAAAGGCAACAATGGGCGTCTCGCAAACTCTGCGCTTTCGTGATGCTTGTTATAGCGCGGTGATGGATGGGGCTAACTTTCCCTCTAACATGGACGCTCCGTAATTTATTATACAGGACCTTAAATTAACAGACCGATATGACTGCAACCATTAACTGCAAGACACATTAAATTTTGGACTCGGGTGTATTGAAACTTTTCGGAAGAAGGCTTTTATTTTAAAACTAAGAATATTATTTAATAGGGTGCAGATATAAAGGGATGACCTTACCAATGCACACCTGGATAATTTTCGGCACGTAACGAATAATCTCCTTGACCTTCGATAGTTTCTAAGCCACATCATCTTATTGGTTTACCGATTGGTCAAATGAGTTTAGTCATAATCATAATCATTATTAATTGCAAACATGTGTTAAACAAGATGACAAACATACATTAGGGTCAGATCCAAAACATGCGCCCTGCGCCAGTATTTATTAAACGTCCGTAATATAAATATGCAAACGTATACCGATGCCCAACTGTACTAACTAAATAGTTGGCCGACCGCGCCTGCGCGCTGGGGGCCTGAGCCAGGCTCTAGTTATACAAAACTTCGTTGTAAACAAAAGGTAGCGGAGTAAAGTATAAATAATGAAGCAACTGTTTAAAGTTACCATCACGTCCCGAAGGAGAGCTGCACAGGACAGAGAGCGTTGACACGAACCGCCCAGAACATTAACTGAGTTGCAAGTTACATCTTTTCATATAGGTACCGGATTACGATAAAAAACTATAATACAGTTTCAACGTCCAGCCGTCCAACCTGAATTTTCCGAAGCATTTGTCCTCATATGGTATTCATGGAAGTCTTCGCTCTCTGGCGGTTTCCACGTGATATTTAGGGCACACACAGGCACACATACACTACACACAGGCAAACGGAAGTGTGTCGACACACGAGTGCCAATTACCGCGACATTTTGATGTCGTCTCTCGCGCTGTCCTCTTTCGTCCATCCTAAAATGGCGACGCGCACAAAAAGCGCATGAGATTTCCCCGAAAATTGCGCGGAGCCTTCTCGGCGACATGTTTATTTTTTGCGCACAAAATAAATTGTTACCGGCAATTGTACTCGGTACTTTATAAGCGCGCGTATATTATGATTATGTGCATCGAAATAAAATTCACATTATGAGTGATGAGATTGTAGGTACCGTTATGTTTTAACTTTACTGCTTTTTCATCAACTTCCTTATCTTTGCGGTGCTTTTATAGGAACTTAAAGGTAGAGTTGCAGGTAGGTAGATATGACACGTAAACCTTACGATCCATTCAACTCGTATACCTAGATTGCCAAGTGCATTTCTCGATTGAACAATAAACTTGATGTGAGCGTCGCACGACCGGCGTAGGAGTCTAACGATTTCCACAAACATCCCACGTGCCGTAAACCTAAATGTAAATGCACAGTCGCAAAAACTGTACGTCTGTCTGTCAGTTCAGTCACACAGGCAGATCTAGCAACACTAAAGCTTGACAGATGGAATGCGGGTTAACACTATTCTCGGATAACTTTGACAACCCCATAATTGTATGGAGTTCTCAAAGTTACGGTATTCAGATAATGCTAACCCGCGTTCTATTCTATCTGTCAGGCCTAGGAAGATCTATCGTAGTTCAACACAAATAACATAGCATTACCCCGTGTCCTATCCGGAGTAGCAGAGGCACAATTGTCCCAATCCCAATCTACTCTAACAATAGGCTAGCCCATCGCCATTACCACCTGTTAACTCGTCTAAACACTCACAGTCACTAAGTCTGAATCGTTAATAAAGTTAATAAAAAGTGTCTGCAAGTTCTATCAGGAACGGGTCTATTCGCGTGTGTTCTGCAGCTTGCGTCATTAATGCAGGCGGGTCGACGACCTGCCATTTCGGCAACGAGACAGTATCGTGGGAGACTGCGCGCGCGCACGGACTTGTTGCGTGAAGGTACAATTTACAATTCTACAAGTCATAACATTGTTTACTTCTTGTATTGTGCTCTGTTTTGTGATGTGACGCTTGATTTCAGTTCCATCAATATCATTATCACATCCTTGTTACTTCTTGCCAGGAACAATCAGTGCAGATTTTCCAGTCGGTGTAGTTATGGGCCAATCTGCTCCTTCCCCTATAATAATACGACTTCACGTCAAAATAATACGAACGTGGCGCAGCAAAACAACGGAGTCTAGTCTAAGTTTGAATTATGCTACCAGTTTAGCTTGTAACTTGTAGCGTCACAATATGCGCGTTGTTTTTTTTGCGCACTGGCCGCGCGCGCCATACGCTCCTGATGAACAGGTAGCGGCCGCCTGTCAGGCTGTGCGCCCCGATGTACGCTTGATTGTTGATTACACTTATACCAGGGCCAGGGCGTCTCAAAGTGTGCGCTGACCCTTACGGCGTATGAAATGGAAAGGATACAAAAGATCAATACTTCAAAGGTACGGTCTGTTCCAGACAGTCCCGATAAGCCCTATTGAATGGATAAATCATTGTTTCTTCTATGCGGTTTATCGACTTCTTGAAACAGGGCATATCAGCTGTAATGTGACAGATTTAACGTTTTTAGGGTTCCGCTCCTTGAAAAGAAGAAAAGGAAACCATTAGTTAGAGGATCACTTCGTTGTCCGTCCGTGTGTCAAGTCAAGACCTTTTAAACCAAGAACGCGTGCATCAAGCTGAAATCTATATCAATCGTTAGGGGGGTGTGTGGTCACATAGAGTTGTGAAAAAAATCAAACTTCTAGGTCGACGCAATCGAACGCTACGAACTGTAAAATTTTTGGATTTTCATAGTAATCGCACAATGGACCCAAAACTTATAGAGTACTTCCCGTTGGCCTACAATTTGGCACAAAGTAAAGGATAAATCTAAAACTGCAAATAAATCTAAAACTGCAAATTTAAAAATAGAAAGAAATAGAAATTGTTTATTTTGCCTAAAAAAACAATACTGAGGAAAGCGAATGCGTAGGTAGGTATATAAGGCAAAAAAAATCTGTCTTTCTGCAAAAATATTTAATTTGGTTTACATGGATGACATCATAGTTTTATTTTTTATGTAGCAACCTAATTACACCAGTTATACGTGGTAATAATCTCCAAGTGCGATCGGAACCCTTGGTCCGCGAGTCCTACTCGCACTTGACCGTTTATTTATTTCATTGCGTCTCTGAAGGAAGTTTGCAAGAGGCTACAAATGACACGATTCCGTACGGTAGATTTTGCCATGGTTCCTAACAACTTTTTATTAAATATTTAATGATATCGGTGCAAATATCTCGAAACTAAAACTATCTTTAGAAGAGTCTCACGTTATTTAGTGAAATGGCATTTTTCAACAGGATGTTACAGAAATTAGTAATCATATTTTAAGGAGTTGTTAGCAGAGAGCATTTATCCAGTGGAGAGCGCATAGATACATTTTCCTTTGAAACCGAACTCGCCAATTTACGGGCGACGGGGGACGAGGTAAGAGAACTGTGATTGGTCAGCCGCTGCGAAACTGTCTGGCGGCCCGTCATCGGACCTCAGAACAATAGCATCGGACATAGGTTGCGTATGCGAACGTTTGTTGAATACAACAAACGTTTGATGAGCCGCATTCCCCCGCAGGCGCAGTCAATTGGATATACAGGATGTAACAGAAAGGGGTGTGATCTCTGATCAAGTCGGTCCCATAGTTAAAGTTGTTCAGAATGATGTCCCTAACAACCCTCTTCCGGCTTATACACCCCTTTCTGTTACAACCTGTATAGTCTCTGGTTGTTAGGGACAATCGCTCTCAAGAACATTAAAACTATGAAGCCGATTCGATTACGACTTTCTTAACCCTATCACCCTATAATATGCGGTGACATTTTTCTTGGGGAAAGTTGTTCAAATTGATTGATTTAATTATTTATTTATTTATTCACAAAATATGATCAGCTACTTAAATGTCACCCTGTATGGTCCAAATAACCATCTATCATGCATTCACAACCGGTCTACTATTCATGCAAACAGGACCACAAGTCACGACTGTCCTTAATTCGATATGATAAAGTTTATTTTACATCGCATTCAGAAAGCAGCGGTTCTCAATAGGTATAGTTAGGGTTTCAAACAGCCGAAAGCATTGAATGTGGCTCAAATAAAGTGCCGCTGGTTTCAGCACACCACCGGCGGCGGGTCAGAGGCCGACAGATGTCACCGGATATACGGTAAAATGAAAGAAAGAAGAAAGAAAGAAACGTTTATTACAAGGACAGAAACACACCAGACAAAAGAAAAAGAAAGAAACCAAACAGAAAGTAGGACACACAATATCAATAAATAGTTGAAAACACACCATCAATGACGGTGTGTCACTGTCATTATAAATGGCAACTGACTCAGCGATATGCTGACTCAGTGATATATTTTCAGTCAGCGCCAAGTGTTGCCCCGCGAGCGTCACAGGCTGCGGCGTGGTACAAGCAAGAATAACAAGAACAATCAAGAATAATTAATTTAAAATACTATAACGTGTATTTTTGTATGATTATACTTATATAAAAATGTGTTATAAAATAATAACATATGAATGTAGTAAATAAAAATAATCATCAATACAATACAATATAGGAGAATAAGGATCAAGAAAAATATAAAATGGCCACTCGCTTCGAATTTGACCTTCGGTCTCGGCCTTTATTCTAGCTTGTCCATCAAAGGTTGCCATGCTGGCCGCGCTATACTCTATAGGCCTTGAGCTGCGCTATGCTGCGCGGCCGACAACAGCGCGGCCAGCAACGCCTTCATATCAGACCACGGCAGTAATGTATTTGTTTGTCACTTTCATAGGATTTTCTCAAATAGCGATAGCTGACTGTTTTTGTGAGGATTGAAAATTCGCCCCCTAGAGAAGTATTTGGAAACAATGTAAATGATACATATTGTTACACCCCGCAACGGTAAATATTTTACTATAATTTGATAGATGGGCGTCCGGTACTAAACTCTACGGATTACGCAAGTGTCTAATTAACTAACAAGAAAAGCCGGTTATATTTAAGCTTATTTAAGATACCTACAAGTTTGATGTCCTGCACTCGGATGAATGAAGTTAAATTATGCAAAAGGTTCTATAAAGCAAACTTACTCGTACTTCAGGAATACCTGTACATTTTGAATGCAAAGAACACATAATATTTTATGTTATCAGCAAACCCCTTTTGCTGTGAATTTATGATTCCGGTACCATTATATTTGTATTTTGTTATTTATAATCAAGTAGGGAGTTACCACAAGCTTTATGGCGATCTAGCTTAGAAAGGATCATCAAATATCTTAGGGTTCATGAACAGTGATCGGAATAGGTAGAGTGATTTTTGGTACTTACGTCATGAAAGTCATAACATGGATATATGCCTTTTTCCGGAAGGTTCGGGATTAAACGAATTAGAATTAAAATAGTGTTTTAGTAGCTTGAAAAAAAATCATTGTTCACACATACAGGTAAACGATGACACATCTTGGAGACTGTACTTTGATTGGTCGCGAAGTCGCAAACTTTGCATTGTGCCGATGCCGATGATGCTGCTTTTATGTTGTAAATCTTGCTCATATTGATTCGTTTTGATTCGCACTTTATACCTAGTGCTAATTATGTAATTCCAAAAAAAATACATTAATCATTTAAAAAGCCCGGAATCTGAGGCATATCCATGTTAATATATAGGTACGATTGAGGTCACTCACCCCAAATCACTCTATCTACTCCGATCACTGTTCATGAAATATCAAATAAAGTTATATCTATCTGTTTATCTGGAGATTGAAAAATCGCCCCTAAGGCCTGACAGATAATTATCACTATTCTCGGAATAAAAAATAGTGTTAACTCGATTTCTATCTGTCTGGCCTAAGAAGGTAGGTATACTATAATGCGTTTCACCGAATAGTTCCTTTGTCGAAGTCTTTATTGTCAAAGGTTAAGTACGAAAATGCCTTGATCCAAAGGAACTATTCGGTGAAACGCAGTCTAGTTATGTAAACCCCGAAAATTATTTAAATTCCATCTCACGAGAGGTTTGGAAAAACAAAACTTATTTTATTCATCTGTTATGTCGAAGACCCCCGATTCACAAAAAGAGGCTGTATACAATCACGCAAGAACTCCATGAAAGTAACGACATGAATACGTGTTCCCGCCAACGGTCACCGGAAGCGCAGTTCGCTTTCCCGCCTTCCGGTCGTTGAGTTTCCTCTATGGTACAAAGGAGGCTGCTGTAGACGTTTCCACACAAAGTTGGACAAGGAGGTTTTAGAATGGAATCGCATTTTTTGCAGGACTTCGACACTTTATCGGAAAGGGTCGTCGTCGTCGTGAGCGGGTCGGTGAAGAGGTCGTTGTTAATGTTGTCAATAGATGTTGTCAAAAGAACGCCACACTGATAGAGCCACGGGCCCGCTTTTGAGTAGTTTTTAGGTATAGTGCCACCAACTTAGCTGTTCAGTTCATAGCGGTCGCTAGTGTCATAGTCGTCTTCATAATAGCGGACATAGTATAGTATACAATGTATTTTCTTTGATGGCGGATGACAAGTCCGTAGTACCAATTTTTCCCACATGAACAGCTAATTTGGTGAATCTGTACTTGCGTTCTCCTATTACTAAAATCACAGACCATAGATCAAGATGGATGACTCAAACACTGTGAAATGTATGAGAACCAAGCTTGTCAATTTTTTACGTCGCGAGGTCATTTTAGGAAAAAAAAAGTAAAAAATATATTTTTAAACAAAGCTTTTATTGAAATGTCCTAAAAAGGAGAAAATAAAATTTCTATTGAATCAAATGCGTCAATTTATTAGGTACATTACACAAATTGTCTATGATATAAAAGCCTGTTGCGGGATTCACTAGTTTGTGTATTAGGGCAGGTGCCTGCCTACCTAATTAAATCTCGCAACAAGCTTTTATATCATAGATAAATTTAATTGTGTAAATATAATAAATTCATGCATTTGATTCAATTGAAATTTTATTTGCTCCTTTTAAGGGCATTTGAATAAAAGCTTTGTTTAAAAACATATTTTTTACTTTTAATTTATTTTTTACTATTTAGCATTATCTTGATAAAAAAAGCAATATCTAGACCTAGAGTAGGTTTGTAATTGTCAAGACCGATCAAACGAGTCCCAACTTGATAGGGTTGCGTCCTTTGGTGATCGATTTCCCATGGTCACCTTCCGGCTCCATCATCATAACCAGGCCCTGGACCACATCCGGGACCAACGTAATAGTCAAGACAAATCAAATGAGCCCAAACTCGATAGGGCTGCGTTATTTGGTAACAAAGTTCCCTTGACCATCTTCCGGCTCCAGCATCAAATCAGCTCCATTTTATAACAAAATATTCTGTGACAAAATTATTTGTAAAGACGAATCGAACGAGCACAAACATGATGGGGTTGCGTCGTATTATTATAGAGGTCCCCTGGCCACCTTCCGGCTCCAGCATCAGATAGACCCCATATCATAAAAATATTCTAGGACCTAAGTATTGATCAAGACGAATCGAACAAGCCCAAGTTTGACGGGCTTGCGATGTTTTATGACAGAGTTCCTATTGCCATATAGCTTTTATATCGTATAAATTGTGTAATGTAATAAAATGACGCATTTGATTGAATTGAAATTTTATTTTCTTCTTTTTAGGGCATTAAATAAAAGCTTTGTTAAAAAATGTTTTTTTACTTTTAATTTATTTTTAACTTTTTAGTCTCAGCATCAGCGCAGCTCCATGTCATAAAAAATATTCTAGGACTAAAGTATTCGTCAAGACGAATCGAACGAGCCCAAATTCGACGGGCTTGCGATGTTTTATGACAGAGTTCCCATGACCGTCTTCCGTCTCCAGCATCAGATCAGCTCCATGTCATAAAAAAATATTCTAGGACCAAAGTATTCGTCAAGACGAATCGAACGAGCCCAAATTCGACGGGCTTGCGATGTTTTATGACAGAGTTCCCATGACCGTCTTCCGTCTCCAGCATCAGATCAGCTCCATGTCATAAAAAAATATTCTAGGACCAAAGTATTCGTCAAGACGAATCGAATGAGCCCAAATTCGACGGGCTTGCGATGTTTTATGACAGAGTTCCCATGACCGTCTTCCGTCTCCAGCATCAGATCAGCTCCATGTCATAAAAAAATATTCTAGGACCAAAGTATTCGTCAAGACGAATCGTACGAGCCCAAATTCGACGGGCTTGCGATGTTTTATGACAGAGTTCCCATGACCGTCTTCCGTCTCCATCATCAGATCAGCTTTAAGTCAGAAATATATTGCATTGTCATCCGACTTATACACGTATGCGAAATTTCAGCTCAATCGGATAACGGAAAGTGGGTCAAATTCAAGCCGAAATTTTTGACGCGAACCGTGATACCCACAAACATACATACAGTGCAAGTTAAATAAAAGCTTTTAAAAAGGTGCATGACATGTACAAGACACGCGAAGTAGGTGCATTAGCTGATTCTAACGACATATGTCTGTAACTAAAATAAATAATCAAACAAGTATAAGCTTCAAGAGATGTAAGACCAAAAGTGCGTACTCCCGACTTAAATGCCTATGAATTCCTTCAGAAGGCGCTTCCGTTCCTGATTATCTGTGACGATTCCCTACAGAGTTGGACATAGCAGCCCTTCATAACGCGGAATTGCAACAAAGTAGAACTTTTAATAACCCAGTTTTCCCCTTGTATTGCTATACAATTCCTGTGCATATTGTTTTAATTTGTGGAGAAATAGCTTTTTAGAGTCGCGTTAAAATCGCATGGTGGGTCTATAAAATAGGGATTGCTTTTCAATTTTCAATATAACATAAAACGCGGTATCGCCGGCTTTTTATTATGTACTTATAAGAGTTGTTATTTCGTAATTTCTTTAGCAAACCACATGGAAAGTGAGCGGGGAAAGAGAGTCATCTCCCTTGACGAGGCCTTATGAGATCGTTGGTGCCTTTGATAGAGCATTTTATGATTTATTTATTAATGGCTATAGCGACCCGCCCCGCCTCCGGACGGTTGCAATGCACGGTGCACTACACATATTAATGGCTATAGCGACCCGCCCCGCCTCCGGACGGTTGCAATGCACGGTGCACTACACATATTAATGGCTATAGCGACCCGCCCCGCCTCCGGACGGTTGCAATGCACGGTGCACTACACATATTAATGGCTATAGCGACCCGCCCCGCCTCCGGACGGTTGCAATGCACGGTGCACTACACATATTAATGGCTATAGCGACCCGCCCCGCCTCCGGACGTTTGCAATGCACGGTGCACTACACATATTAATGGCTATAGCGACCCGCCCCGCCTCCGGACGGTTGCAATGCACGGTGCACTACACATATTAATGGCTATAGCGACCCGCCCCGCCTCCGGACGGTTGCAATGCACGGTGCACTACACATATTAATGGCTATAGCGACCCGCCCCGCCTCCGGACGGTTGCAATGCACGGTGCACTACACATATTAATGGCTATAGCGACCCGCCCCGCCTCCGGACGGTTGAATGCACGGTGCACTACACATATTAATGGCTATAGCGACCCGCCCCGCCTCCGGACGGTTGTAATGCACGGTGCACTACACATATTAATGGCTATAGCGACCCGCCCCGCCTCCGGACGGTTGCAATGCACGGTGCACTACACATATTAATGGCTATAGCGACCCGCCCCGCCTCCGGACGGTTGCAATGCACGGTGCACTACACATATTAATGGCTATAGCGACCCGCCCCGCCTCCGGACGGTTGCAATGCACGGTGCACTACACATATTAATGGCTATAGCGACCCGCCCCGCCTCCGGACGGTTGAATGCACGGTGCACTACACATATTAATGGCTATAGCGACCCGCCCCGCCTCCGGACGGTTGTAATGCACGGTGCACTACACATATTAATGGCTATAGCGACCCGCCCCGCCTCCGGACGGTTGCAATGCACGGTGCACTACACATATTAATGGCTATAGCGACCCGCCCCGCCTCCGGACGGTTGCAATGCACGGTGCACTACACATATTAATGGCTATAGCGACCCGCCCCGCCTCCGGACGGTTGCAATGCACGGTGCACTACACATATTAATGGCTATAGCGACCCGCCCCGCCTCCGGACGGTTGCAATGCACGGTGCACTACACATATTAATGGCTATAGCGACCCGCCCCGCCTCCGGACGGTTGCAATGCACGGTGCACTACACATATTAATGGCTATAGCGACCCGCCCCGCCTCCGGACGGTTGCAATGCACGGTGCACTACACATATTAATGGCTATAGCGACCCGCCCCGCCTCCGGACGGTTGCAATGCACGGTGCACTACACATATTAATGGCTATAGCGACCCGCCCCGCCTCCGGACGGTTGCAATGCACGGTGCACTACACATATTAATGGCTATAGCGACCCGCCCCGCCTCCGGACGGTTGCAATGCACGGTGCACTACACATATTAATGGCTATAGCGACCCGCCCCGCCTCCGGACGGTTGCAATGCACGGTGCACTACACATATTAATGGCTATAGCGACCCGCCCCGCCTCCGGACGGTTGCAATGCACGGTGCACTACACATATTAATGGCTATAGCGACCCGCCCCGCCTCCGGACGGTTGCAATGCACGGTGCACTACACATATTAATGGCTATAGCGACCCGCCCCGCCTCCGGACGGTTGCAATGCACGGTGCACTACACATATTAATGGCTATAGCGACCCGCCCCGCCTCCGGACGGTTGCAATGCACGGTGCACTACACATATAGCGACCCGCCCCGCCTCCGGACGGTTGCAATGCACGGTGCACTACACATATTAATGGCTATAGCGACCCGCCCCGCCTCCGGACGGTTGCAATGCACGGTGCACTACACATATAGCGACCCGCCCCGCCTCCGGACGGTTGCAATGCACGGTGCACTACACATATTAATGGCTATAGCGACCCGCCCCGCCTCCGGACGGTTGCAATGCACGGTGCACTACACATATTAATGGCTATAGCGACCCGCCCCGCCTCCGGACGGTTGCAATGCACGGTGCACTACACATATAGCGACCCGCCCCGCCTCCGGACGGTTGCAATGCACGGTGCACTACACATATTAATGGCTATAGCGACCCGCCCCGCCTCCGGACGGTTGCAATGCACGGTGCACTACACATATAGCGACCCGCCCCGCCTCCGGACGGTTGCAATGCACGGTGCACTACACATATAGCGACCCGCCCCGCCTCCGGACGGTTGCAATGCACGGTGCACTACACATATTAGGCGCATGTATTATACATATAAACCTTCCTCTTGAATCATTCTATTGAAACGGTGAGACTCTATCCTGACCAAAAGAGATTGTTGGCAGGCTCAAGATATGTTTATTATTCAGTCAGGGTCGTGAGTTGAATATTGGTGATATCGTTGAAACACTGGGTAGCGACTCGCCGGGAATTCGTAGATAGTCTTCAGCTCCTTGGTAGACAAATCCATCTGGTCCACTTCTCCAGACGTCAACAAGAGATATGGTTAGCGCCAGGAGGATATTACACCTCGGCGTGGAACCCTGGAAAGAGACCAGTGTGAATGATAGGAATACAAGAGCGCTACAGCGCCCAGCTATCAGGCGACGGCTCCTCACACGGAGACTTCCGACGAGGGCCCTAGGGTAATTAGGATCTAAGAGTGCCGCAGTCCAATAAACACTCTATAGAAAAGGGAAATACACAGAGAATATAAAATACACGAAAATAAGAAAGACTAACTACGAACAAATGCTTACCCAAAGGTTGGGGATAATAGAGATTATAGCAACATCTGCACTTTACAGCAACTCAACATTCAGCTCCCAATACAGTAATAAAGGGACTAGCCCATCGCCGCAACTATAGGCGTGACTTAAAAAATTGTGCAGAAGATACGTCCTCACGTTTCAGAGCTCAAACCAGGACTGCGTCAAAAAAAACAATCAGCTGCTAGACGAGATTCTAGACACGAATTTTCGAATTTCTATAGTTTTACTTTTTATCTGGCAAATCCGCCAGTAGCCAATATGGTCAAGGAGGTAGTACGTTACACTATATCTATCAAAAAAATCGCAACAAAATCCGTTGCGTAGTTTTAAAGATCTAAGCAATCATACACATAGAGAGGGACAGACATCGGGATGCGACTTTGTTTTATACTACTTATGTAGTGATGTATAAATTCTTAATATCCCTCTAATTGGGTTAAGCCTCTGCCGTTGTTAGTAACATGTTACTCAGAGTATGCTCAGAGTTAATGCCTGCGGTAGTCGCCATATTGGATGATTGGGTATAATTACCGCTATGAATATTTCAGCTGCATTCTCATTAGACATTTAGTTGCGATGCATAGGTATTAACAGTACCGCAAACCCTAGTACAGTATTCCTTAGAAATAAGTCCGATGACCAAGAGATTGGATGATTTTAATAAAACCGCCACCTGAGCCAAACCATCCCGTATGGGCAAAGGTTAAATATTATTGTTGTTACAACATACATAAACGAAAAAGTACCTGAGCTATAAAGTCCTGTAATAATTCTTAACCGTTACTCTATGATGAGAGACTCCTTCGCTTTATCATTTTAGTGCATTATTGTGCTTTTATCATTGTGATTTATTGTGCTTTGTCTGTAGCCCGGAGACGAGACGACATACTTCCAGAACTTTCTAGAATAACATGCAAAACCTGTTACCGACACTCGCCAATCGCAAACGCGGATCAACGATAGAAAATATATATTCTCATCTGTACATCGAGTTTCAGCGAAATTTATCAGCCTTCCGTCTTTCAGTATGTGCGCCACTTATATAAGGTCTTGCGCTACCTTGCAGTGGCATGATTCTCGCGCCTTCGATATAAGGATTAAAGATATCGAGACCTATATTGAAAGATTCCCATACAAAATCAGTCGATATAGGTGTAGATATCGTATATCGAATGCGCGAGAATCATGCCACATCTTGCAGATATCGTTCTACCAACCGGTAACCAGTATACAAATTAAAAGCACATCTTATCAGTCACAAACCTACACAGACCTGAGAAATGCGTTTGTGTGTCAATGAATTCGACGTAGTGATTTGTTTATTTTTATTTTACAGACTAATCCAATGCGCTAGACAAATGCAATAAACATTAATTATTAGTATCCATGATTAGATATCCAATACAATGAATTTGTATTCATTCATTTTAAGATCAAAATTATAAAGTAAACTTATAGTAATTCAGTTAGTATAGTGATGGATGATGCAGGGCGGTCCCACGTCAATCTGGATCTGACATTGTAAGCATCCGACATGGGTTTAATTAAGATTGCTCCATTTATATTGGGAATTCACAATTCCTATATCCCTGGTATAGTAAGTAGTTTTGTTGATCGACGATCACGACTGAATTTAGGCGGTCGGTAGCAAGGCTGGTGTCAATACAAGAATCTCAATAGCTGGATCCACACCAAACGATCCATCTTGAATCTTGGATCGGCGATCCCGCGATCCAGTATATTGGAGCATGGATCGTGGTTGTCCGATCCAGCTGCAATTTGTTGCGATCCTGATGGCTGCTTCATCCACATCGCTCCTGCCGATTCACACTGACTGATCCTGTAGAGCGCGCTCCAGCCGCGCTCAATCGGAGCGCGTTGGATCATTTGCTGTGGATCCGGCTTATTTAATTATTAAGCATGTCACATCAAGCCTGCGATCGCTAGGTACCGCCCCGCGTACGCCCCGCCGCCGCCGGCCGGTAACGTGCCAAAGCCTTAGGAGTTGAAGTTAGTCAGTAACTATGAAAACTTGATAACTACATAATGTATAAACTTGTATCGAACGTCTGCATTACCAACTTAATACGTTATAGCTCGGGTTTTTACAGCGCAATTGGGCCTTATAGAGGTACAGGTTCCATAAAATATGCAAAATGCTCTATTCGGAACCAGGCACTAATATAGGCAGGTTTCTGTTATGCTTCGCTGGATCTCATATCGGGGATCAGATAAGCTCTGCAGGTGCTTGCTGAGCAGCTGGATGATTGAAGGGGCCCGTGGTTTAAAACTGCATTTATTGGATCTTCAATGTATCATGCATGCATAAAGTGTATCTTTGAATTTAACATCTGCGAGAAGTATGCTGCCGGCCACAATATGGCGTATAATGCTGAGAAGACTGAATACCTAGTGTTTAAAGCCAACACACCATCTACTAACTACTTCACCCCCCTCTGGACAGACAATTCTCCGCGTCGAAGAAGTGAAATATCTGGGTCACATAATCGCTTCATATACCTTGACGATCTCGACATAGAGATAGAGACGAGCGATTACCGTACGGGCGGACATGCTGGCAAGGCGCTTCAGCCGGTGCAGCGGCGAGCTCTTCATGACTTTCTGTACCAGCGTGTATAGACGACGCGGAGCCGACGCGTGGCGCGCCCTGTACCGCCTGCCCTGCCGCGCCGTGGTGCAGCGCGAGCGATATGTTCGCCGCGGGCCGCGCGCCGGGCTGGGCGGCGCTGCTGCTTGATCGATTTTTTACCCCCAAAATCGCCTATATTGCAAATTTCATCAAAAACTACAGGGCCTTTTTCTAGAACTCAAAACATATATGGTTACATACAAATATTCCTCGTTTAAAGGTAATGGCTACCGGTCGGCTTCGCCTCGCGGATACCAATTTGGGGATAGGACGCTCATCGAGATAGAGGCGGTCGGCATGTGTAACATTGTAGATATTTCTCGACAACGTGATAGTTGTAAGAAACAGGAATTGTCAATAAAAAATAGAACTTGCCTTATTTGATCAACATGAACGTCTATCGATCGGTAGCCTGTAAGTAACGTTAAGCATTGATCTAGGATCATCTATCTTAGATCGGATGCGTAGAAACATGTGGATGCGTAGAAACATGCGTAGGATGTGTCTAGATTTCAGCTGTTTACTCTTTGTGTCATGCGATAAGCTGATAACTATCTCAGCCTCTAAACAAATACACCCTTACAAACACTAACGAACACTGACTCTTGTTCGGATAAAAACAAGTGAATTGTTCTGTCTGAGTCTTACTCATATCATAACTATACTTACCTACTTAAACATACTATAAGTTATTCTGTGCTTACACTTGTCATGAGCCACGAAAGAGTGGGGCGGTCGCGACCCCGCTGCCATTGTTGTCACGTGACGCGGCGCCCGGCGCGGTCCGCGTTAAACATGCGCATGCGTATACAATCCAGCCAGGCTCACTCGCTCGAGACCGGATGCACAAAATCTACTTAAAGTTTGACTGAAACTTAGTTGTGTTGTCGCCGCAATGTTTCTTGGGTCGAGTGAGTAACCGATTAAATATAGAAATGTCTTTAATACAGTTTGTTTCAATGAAATAGTTCTCAAAGTAAAGGTAGATATTCAGAATACCCAGAGACTATAATCCAATTGACTGCGCCTGCGTGCGGGGGAATGCGGCTCGCCAAACGTTTGTTGTATTCAACAAACGTTCGCATACGCAACCTATGTACGATGACGGGCCGCCAGACAGTTTTGCAGCGGTCTGACCAGCTCTTACCTCGTCCCCCGCCGCCCGTAAATTGGTGAGTTGTGTTTCAAAGGAAAATGTATCTACGCACTCTCCACTGGATAAGTGCTCCCTGAGAATACCTAATGCCCATAAATCTCCTCCACCGACCCTATGATTGGGAGAGTCTGGAAGTAAGGCTGGAGAGAAATAATTTCCTACGAGGGTGTTCCATTTACAAAGGTTTAACATAGAATTAAACTAAACCTGCTGCATATACCCTGCACGATGTTACGTGTCGTATATATTACGTCTGATGAGTGGCAGTTAACATTCGTCATACTAATCACTAAGGGCATTCGTCAAATTAATACTCCCAGTTACACAAACGTGTAATTAGTACATTACTTGTTTTGTTTTGTCTCAATGGTTGCGGTTGGCGCAGGCGCGCCGTGAGGATTGGCGATATATATGTGTAGAAAAGGTGTACTTGATGTACATGATGAAGACTGTAAAGGAAGTATAGAAAGGATGAGGATAATTATTTTAATGAACTAAAGTATTTGTGATCTATGCATAAAATGTGTCAATAACGAACTCACTCATCTATACGCGCTTGAGATAGCTCTCTGAGCTGAGAGCAGTTTTTTATTCTCCTGTCCCTTAGGGTAGTAGGGTCTGGAATTATCTATCATTTGTAAAGACCTCTACCCCCCGCGCGTCAGAAAATATTGATGTTTTGGAAGATCTCTTAAGTCTATTGATGGACTCGCTCCTTTGTTCATGTAAATTGTAAAGGGATTGTGGATAGCAACAAGCCTGAAGTTAATTAAAATTCGATAATTTTATTTTATTTATATTCAGACTTTGACCACTAATAGTTGTTTCACAAATATTTAGCTTCTTATCAATTTTCTTTGTCCCAGTACTCAAAGAAGGTTAGAATGCCAAACCTCCTTTGATCCGTATATCCCTTTGTCATCATTACTTGTTTTAGTTTAAGATCAGTTTAGTTTCGAGTTAGTTTCTTGGAATGAGTCTCTAGAGTTAGGTGACATCTCGACAAGGCTATTAGGCATTCTGAATCAGTCGCTAGTCGCAGCGAATATTCCCAGTAGAAGATAAGAGCCTTATAGCGGAAACTTCAAGGCTGTCGTCTGTGAACGGAGCGGGCGTACAGCACTATCTATCTATAGTACCTACCTATATACCTACTTGCTTATCAATAGTCTGCCTGCAGTTATGTATTATAGCTTCACGACTTGCCTATCAGTCAATTATTTATTAGTTTTTTGACTTGAGGCCAGAATGATTTTGGTTAGGTTAGGTACCCTTTTACGTATCGGGTAAAGGCCTGTGCCCCTCGGGGACAGATAATTTACTTTACTTACTTACCTTTAAACAGCCATCTTTTAAAGGTAGTCACATACTCAAGTTTAATCTTGCAGAACATAGCTGCAATCTTCCTGAGAATAGTGAAGCCAACAATTTATGAAGACACCGGACTCTAAGGACACCTGTTACCATGAGCTCTGTCTGATATTCTCAGTAAACTGGAAAAAGAGCTTGAAGATCTCTCCTGCAGTAAAAAACAAACACAATTTTATGTAGAGGTAGAGCTGGTAGAGTATACCCAGTAAAGTCACATAACGCAAAGCTTCATCACGCCACAACAAAAACGCGGCAGCAGCAACAAGTAACGAGCGACGACGTTGCGCCCAAATAATTCATCAGAAACCTGCGCGGCGCAATTTACAGCGTTTTTCACGTCAACAGCGGTGGCGGCGGCATCGGCCGAATCAATCATAATTGGCCAGTTTTTAGTTCGCAGGACACGCTGCTGTTGCGCGCGCGCAGCGGGGCCCACGGGGGCCGGGAGGGGGGTGTCACTGTGCAAATGCACTCGTAAACTGCGCGCGGGGTCAACGCACCGACCCCCCGCCCCGTCCCGCGCCCCGCACCAATAGGGTTCTTTATCGTGCCAACAATTAAAATAAAATAATAACTTGTGCGGTCTAATAACTCAGGCGGTTGAAGCATTGCTTATGAGAAGGATACGGAGGAGATGCTGGGTCGTTAACGTAATGAACGGATCTTGTAATATGATATTGTGGGTAGCTAGGTGGTATAGATATAAGTGTTTGCACTGGCGATGGATGCAAGCATAGAGAAAGTGTATGTAGAGCATCAGGTAAAGATAGATGTTTACCAACAATGTCTGTACGCAATATGCAATAGTACTCCTGAAACTGAATTACATTTTATAGACAGGCACATACATTACTTCTAGCCTCATACTAGAATACGAACTCTAAGAACATGGCAGGCATGAACTGACAAAAAATAACGAAACCAGAAGGAAGACACTATTGGTACAGGCACCGCCAATTTTTTCAGCTCTAAGCGAGTGTCAGCTAGCTCAGAGTTAAAGAACCTTATCGCAAACTGTACCTATACATAGACACAATGTTGAAACCGCCTACTCAACGCCCTACTTCAAAAAGTTGCCAAAGACCCGCATCGAAACCCGCTACCTCAAAATGTCGAATGAAAATAAACAACACCAAAGTGCGCCATTACGGAGGAAATGACGTAGGAAGCGAGTGTCGAGATGTAAGCCCATCGCTATCAGTTCCGAACACGGCCTTTCTGAAGGCGACAAAAGGCAAGATGGCAACGTGAGTTTCCGCCACGTCACAGGTTGCTTATTGTGACGAACATTTCAGTAGACCGTCGATATTACGATAGGTAATATTATTTTGGTACATCAATATCATCGTAAAGAAACCTCCATATCTTCAAAGCTGCGGCAATACGGTGTTATTGCCCATGAAAGAATAAAATATCTAAGAATGCATGTCCGAGGTAGAGATACCCAAAACGCTAAACGAGAATAAATTTTATAATTCAATTTAAAAAGTCGTGTTTTCTATTCAGTTCGTCATTTGACTAAAACACCATTCGCCATTTTGATTTCGACTTGACGTCACTCCAAAAGTATTTCATCGACGTAAATTAGTACATGGTCTTTGCAGTCGTCGCGTGAGTTTACTATCGGAGTGACGTCACGAGCAAAACATCATGGCGGCTAGCGTTTCCGCGCGACAATTTTAAGGCACTTATCGGTTTCACAAAATTGAAATAAAATTTCTGCTCATTTATCACGGCCTCAATTTTTTTCAAAAAAGTTTCCACAAAATCAATAATACCCTATTGTCTGTCACGCTACAAACTCGCTAAAGTCCACCATGTGGGCGCGACAGTGCCTTCACCTTCCCGCATGGGAAAATACGAGTTTACGAAAATACGGTGTTAACGAGTAGGTAAGTATTCACGCAGATTTTTTTTTTAATGAATGAATTACGCTCTTTTTTTAACGCAACATAAACGTCGGCCAGCACTCTGTTTGGCGTCTAATGTTAAATATTAAATGACCTCTTCCCACCATGTCCTCAGATTTCATCCATCTGTTTACAGATACTTTCTATAGAAAGAAAAAAGATTAGCTGGGTCGGGCTGTACACTAATTTCTACATAGGCCGGACCAGTGAAGCGAATTAGGTACCTTTCTTTAGGTAGACCTCTCCTTTTGTGACGCGATAAATCAATTAACATTTGTCATTGGCAAAATTGACCAATGCGTTCGGAGGCCAGTTAACTACCAGATTTTAATTGAATTGCTCATTTGTTAAATAAAATTAATGGTCACATACGGTAATATAGATAAAGAGATCAAACCAGTAGGTACATACTGTTTTGTAAGACTTTCAGACAAAACACGCGAGCATTAGCAGAATGTATAACAACGTCAATCTGTTGACCAACATTCAACACTCTTATTTACAGGAATGTCAATCTATCTTTATTTTTTAATCAACTTCACAAAAGGAGTATTTACATAACAAATTTTTAGGTTTTTTTTATTTATTTATGTTCTGCGATTGCACCCAGACGGATGGACCGATTTGGAAAATTATTTTGTTGTTTGAAAAGGTTTACCTTCCCATTGGTCCCATTGACACCAGTTTACTCATGGTAATCATAATATTGTGATGCGGAACTGATGATGAAGATCTAATACAATCTGCGTGGCTGACGGGCAACGCATAGCCTGAACCGGTGGACCTAGAGCCATGAAACTTTGTACAGGAGTTCCTTATGTAGCGTAGGATAGCAATGACAGAAATTAATCCTAATGGAGGGGGGGGGGGGGGGAATAGGGGGTAACAGTTTGTATTAAAGTCAAAAAGCACTTGACATTAGTTTCTAATCAAAAAGGGTATGTGGAAGTCGGTTTTTTTTTGTTTTACTTTTTGTTTCAATTATAGAGTAATGCAAGTGCCTATATCTTTCCCGAACCATCTGTTGCACAATACGTCGCGGGTCCATCCAACACCTACAAGCATTACTCGTAAAATCAATACCGCTACCTATTGACCTCATTCTTTTGTATTAGCGTAATAAATGTCGTAGAGAATGCTTCTGGGGCGCAAAGCAGAAGGGCGTAAACTTCGACACAATTAAAATAGAACACGTGACACAACTCACTAGCTAGAGGTTCCTACCCGTGGCATGATTTTCGCGCATTCGATATCTACACCTATATCGAGTGATATTGTATGGGAATCTATCAGTATAGGTCTCGATATCCGTATATCGAAGGCGCAAGAATCATGCCCCTGGATCGATTTCATCACACGAATGAGATTCGTCTCACGCGAATGACATGAGCGTGTGACATGAAATCGACCCACGAACGGTGTAACGCACGCTGCAAATAGCGTTGCAAGCGTTTCGAATCTGCTACGAACGTTGTTACGCACGCTGCAAATAGCGTTGCAAGCGTTTCGAATCTGCTACGAACGTTGTTACGCACGCTGCAAATAGCGTTGCAAGCGTTACGAATCTTCTACGAGGGTCGATTTCACGAATATTTGTCACACGAATGAGATTCGTCTCACAAATGAGATCTCATTCGTGTGACGTGAAAACGACCCACCTACGTATCTATCCTTTACATTTTACAAAGATCACAGAAATAAAGATTTTACAAAATGACAACTTCGAAATATTGCGAAAAATGCGATAAATATCGATAAATATCGATATCGACTCATGTTATTCTGGTAAGTAGCAGAATAAAATTCACGCTTAACGTTATCGTATCTAGTAGGTAGTACTTAGTTATTAAATTTCAATGCCTCTTTGCCTCTGCCAGCCCGTATGGAAAAGGCATGGGTTATTCTCTTGTTGTTATTCCTTACCCCCACTAATAAATAAGTATACAGCCTCCGTAGACAAGACGCCAAACGCTATTATCGTTCGCACAAAACGCTAAGAATATGTATGTATATGTATGAACATGCGATTTGACGTTTGGTCACGCTACGCTAGCGTCACCAAATGTCAAATCGCATACATTTTGATTTTTCGTTTCGTTTCGTTTTCGAAGCGTTATTAACTTTGTCTAGGCCTACAGGAAAGTCACAAACGCTCGGTTTCCGAAAGAAAAAAAAATGCTGTTACACTTGTTAATTTTTTTTGCTAAAATTATTTCAGCCAAACACTTGCCGCTATTTTAAATTAATCTTACATTTGATTACTCTTTTCACTATCAGTTTGGGAAGAAACCTTGTCAAAGTCAATAGAAAATGAACGTCGATTTACTTTGACAAGGTTCCAAAGATACAACGGTTTGACAATTATACAACGCGAGCGTCTCAGATCCAAAAGGTCGCATCCCATTCTGATCGTGAACGGATAATACTGTCGGTAGAAAATCCAGATTAGATTACTTACACAGTCATCATTAGGTAGGTGGTGGCAGATGAGATGAGTCAATAGGTAGCGGTGCGTGTGGCATATGTTAGGAATCCCACTAAATGGCTCTGCCAGTCTTGTGACTCGCGGTGGTGAGGTGTTTTCATAATAGGTTATTAATAAGTTCATTATTGTATTGTTTTCGATGTGCTTTTATACCAACAACCCCTGGTCCGACAATAAATACTACCAAAGGTATATTCCGTGGTTTTATTGTAAGGTGCCAATGAGGGTCACAGTTCAAATATTGGTCCTTCGAGCCCTTAGAGCAAGGAAAGGCCGCTTTCCTCCAAGTTCGAGCCGATCCTACGTATTCATTCAGAAGAGATCGAAAGTAAACTATACTCGTACAGCGATCTTTTGGCGTGTGAATGACGTTTAAAGGGGGCGTTCGTTTACTTCTAACGCAACCTCATGCTCAATGGTCCTGCCTGTCAAAAATCGTCAGTTCCACCTGTCACCGCACGCCAAAAGAACGTTGGACAGCTGGTAGTCAGGTACTTGTCAATTAGCAGTTTATTTTCAGTCGCTCCCTATACATACGAGTATATCTTTATATCTGTACGTATTGAATTTGATGATGCAATACATTGTATTATGGGTCGGATAGTACACCGCAAGCATCCACGCCTCAAAGTAATCGGATCCTGACACTGGCATGTGTGTATTTACTTTGTGTACACCAATTTGTCCAAGAATGACACGTATTTCAGAATTAGATGAATTGTCTACTAATAGTCTAACAAATACTAGTGGCTCTGTGAGCTGTAGACCTCGCGAGTATGTCGGTGGGAAAGCTGAACTGCTAAAACACATAAAAAAAATAACCCAAATAATTTTCTTTCAATAACACATACAAACTTATGAATGTACCTGGTTACGTACATGCAGTATGAAAGTAGCCGCACCAATAACTTTGTAAACTACATTTCGCGATCTTTTATACAACCTATTGACTTTTTACTAAAATTATATAATCTGTTTCACTCTCATAGTCTTTACAAATCCAACGACACCTCATTTGTTAATATCCATCGAGCCGTTTGGGTTGTAGCGATTTTTTTACATTTTAAAACCCCATATCTCCGCCATTTTGAAAAAAATCAAAAAACTGGCTCGAGTAAAAAATTCTATTTATTTTTTCAACCTGCTCACAAAATTTCACGAGAATCGGTTCATAAATGCGACCTGTAGAGGAGAACAACCGGACATACAAAAGCATTTTTGCCCAAACCTGAAACGGAGACGCTTCGCTCGCTTCGCTCGCTCATCTGTTTCACTCTCATGGTCTTTACGAATCCAACGACACCTCATTTGTTAATATCCATCGAGCCGTTTGGGTTGTAGCGATTTTATCTCCGCCATTTTGAAACTAGTGGCTCTGTGAGCTGTAGACCTCGCGAGTATGTCGGTGGGAAAGCTGAACTGCTAAAACACATAAAAAAATAACCCAAATAATTTTCTTTCAATAACACATACAAACTTATGAATGTACCTGGTTACGTACATGCAGTATGAAAGTAGCCGCACCAATAACTTTGTAAACTACATTTCGCGATCTTTTATACAACCTATTGACTTTTTACTAAAATTATATAATCTGTTTCACTCTCATAGTCTTTACAAATCCAACGACACCTCATTTGTTAATATCCATCGAGCCGTTTGGGTTGTAGCGATTTTTTTACATTTTAAAACCCCATATCTCCGCCATTTTGAAAAAAATCAAAAAACTGGCTCGAGTAAAAAATTCTATTTATTTTTCAACCTGCTCACAAAATTTCACGAGAATCGGTTCATAAATGCGACCTGTAGAGGAGAACAACCGGACATACAAATGCATTTTTGCCCAAACCTGAAACGGAGACGCTTCGCTCGCTTCGCTCGCTCATCTGTTTCACTCTCATGGTCTTTACGAATCCAACGACACCTCATTTGTTAATATCCATCGAGCCGTTTGGGTTGTAGCGATTTTTTTTCTCCGCCATTTTGAAAAAAATCAAAAAACTGGCTCGAGTAAAAAATTCTATTTATGTTTCCAACCTGCTCACAAAATTTCACGAGAATCGGTTCATAAATGCGACCTGTAGAGGAGAACAACCGGACATACGAAAGCATTTTTGCCCAAACCTGAAACGGAGACGCTTCGCTCGCTTCGCTCGCTCGGTCAAAAAATCAAAAAACTGGCTCGAGTAAAAAATTCTATTTATTTTTCCAACCTGCTCACAAAATTTCACGAGAATCGGTTCATAAATGCGACCTGTAGAGGAGAACAACCGGACATACGAAAGCATTTTTGCCCAAACCTGAAACGGAGACGCTTCGCTCGCTCGGTCAATAAACACTATTATGTTATGTCAGAACTTGAAGCGAACAGAATGTTTCGTCATTATATGAATCATGTATTTTGCATTTGACAACATTTGTGATAAGATGTTACACATCTATGTTTCCTATGGGCTCTACTCACGATGCAATCTGACTAGCAATCTGTTGCTGCAAAATATAGAAGGCAGGTTGCCTTGCAACAGATACTTGGACAGGACAGGAAGATGGACAGAGAGAGGACAAATTGCAGCAACAGATTGCAAGTCAGAGCATCGTGAGAAGAGCTCTTTAGAATTGTGGAACAGGACAGGACAGGACTAAAGAAAACCGGCCAAGTGCGAGTAGGACTCGCGCACGAAGGGTTCCGTACCATTTTTTATAAAAAGCTGTCAAGTGCGAGTTGGACTGGCGTTGAGAGGGTTTCGTACAGTACAAAAATAATAGTTAATAGTTCAGATTTTCATACAAACTTTGCAACGTTTTCGTTTTGTTTGGTACTCTTAACATACGGAACCCAAAAAAAAATAGTTTTGACAGTTGATATAAAGCATATAAAGTATTGTATGTTTAGTTCCCTCAGCAGCGAATATGTACCCTTTTCTAATCAAGTGTCTCGAACAAAGCGGCTCGGTGTAATCCAATTCATAGGCTCGGTGTTGAATCATCAAGTTATTATTCTGTTGGCTGGCAGCCAACGCAACCGCTCCATCTACCATTGAACAATTATTACAGAAAGCGTCTTTCGTAAGAAAAGTCCTACGGGTAAAGGCTGTCTTCTGGATGAGGTATCTACAAAGAGACAACGACAGATATGCAACTTCTTTCGTAGATTACAAGACTCGGCAACACACTTTTACTTATTCCAAATCTTCCAAATAATGCTGCCATAAAGATTTGTAGCAACGAGGGCTACGCTGCGCTACGCGGCCCGAAGAGGTGTGGCGTCTCCATCCCAAATCCTCCTTGCTCCCAACACAACGCTAATCAAAGCTATTCCCCATCTTTTCGGCTGTTTTGTGGGTAAACAATCCTGGAGGAGAACAAAGTGCGATTGAGGCAATTAAGAATATTCGGATCGTGTGAATCCCGGGAGAGAACTCAGCTGATGGAATGACTCAATTCTCTTACAATGAATTGCGAACTTAGCTGAAACGTTAGATAGATTAACCCCGGTTTCTAGAAGAGCGATCAAGTGTAACAGACTGTTAATCTTATGCCAAACACATTTCAGCCAATTACGTGCGACTATTTTGAATCAATCTTCGATTTATTCGCCTATTACGTTTCAGTACACTTTCAGAAACTGGGAGTAAACGGGTAAATTCGATATGGACTGCTTGCTCTGCAGAAAGGTTCCTAAATTTATTGGATTACCTTGTCCAATACCAGATGTAATGGGTATTTAGGAATTGAATTTACAAACATCTCTTTCGCGTTCAAATCTAACAATAATGCTTATCGGATATATTTTCTATGTAAATCCCATCGCTGAGGGAGGGAGGGGGACAGTGGAGGAAGGAATATTCCGGATTCCTCTGAATTACTAAAATATATTCTCGTATAGAATTCCAGCAAAGCATTATAAAACTAAACAGAAACGCCTATTTGAAAGAAACGCTGTTGGTTTCACTTAGCTAATCCTTGGGCTAATAATTGTTAGAACGTCTGAGAAAAACTGAAATATATAAGCAATACAAGGTGTAAATGAATTAACGCAAAATGAGAATCTATACTTTGTTAGAGATATCATAATGAGCAACTTTCACTATCAAATCGATTTAATCAAAGCAACTTTATTTTACACTTCCCAGTACATTTTGGCCTGAGTGGGTCAACTGATTTGTATGGAGAATTCATTTACACTTTGTATGGTATGATCAAACGTAAGATTGTCTCCAGAAACGTTCCGTTTGTCGTAGGGCGGGCCTTTGGAAATATTTTATGACAAATCCGGTGTTTATTATATACAACAATTTTCCTATTTCAGTCGCCATTACTTGGCGCGCCGCCTCTGTGCCTCGGGGCGGACGGTGGCTGAAGACGAATCAGATGAATGCGAAACCAGCCAGCCTTTGTGGAGGACAGATCGTTTTAGGGTTCCGTGTCTTCAAAGGAAAAAAGAACCTGTAAGGGAAAAAGTATCACGTCGTTGTTCGTCCGTTCGTTCGACGTCGGTCGGTCTGCCAAGACTCTCTCAAGAACTCGTGTGGGCATTAGATAAGATAAGATAATTTATTGGTAACTAAAAGATAAACATAAACATTTACATACAGGCACATACATTGCTTCTGGCCCACACTAGGATACCCTGTGTCGTGGGAACCAGAAACAGCGACATCACAAACATGTAAACATCCAAGACCTGGGGTTTTTTTTTGTCCCCAGCCGGGGATCGAACCCGGGACCTCTCGCATGGTAGGCAGATGCACAACCGCTACGCCACAGAGGTCGTCAAACTGTACATTACATGTCACAGTCTTGAATATAAATCAGCCATAAATTATAAAATGTCAAAAAATATTAAGTTGAACAGGTATCAAACTCTCAAATCCATTGAATAAAACACGTGAATAAAACCTAATTTCTAGGTTAATGCTATCAAAAAATACGGTAAATGCCAACAAACTTCAAAGTTAACGCAATTAGACGATATGCTTATATTAATTACTCGCCTGAAAATCAAAACCTACTGGGTATTTTTTTTCGAATCATGAAAATTGGCACGTAAGCGAGATCTTACAGAACAAGTAAAAGAAAAAAAAAGAAAAATGAATAAATTGTAGTTCTATCCTAAAAAATATGAATTGTGCGGAACCCTCAGTGCGCTAGGTCGACTAGTACTTGGCGAGTTTTTTCATATCAATGACAAACCTCACAAAGAGCCACTCGTTCTAGCCTAGTAATTAGTCTCTATTCAGCCGCGCTCTACCAAGAATCGGCGTCAAAGCAGAAGCGAGCGAGTCATCAGCAGTGCCATCCCATTGTGTAACGTGTTTATTACATCAGCAATTAGTTTATGAACTTTAAAAGCTCTGCTCCTTCGAAAAAAAAACCTGAAAATGTGAAAATATATTGTTTTTTTGTACACATTAGTCTACTAGACCCCCTACCCAGAAATCCATCTGTCTCATCCATACCTGGTTTGCTGGAAGAGATGTCTTACTAGGCATAAGCTCGCCTTTGTACCCTTTACTATGTATGTTATTTCTGTGTGCAATAAAGAAAATATGAATATGAAATATGATGCGGCGATGGGGTTGCCCCCTGTCACGCAAAATGGAGTATTGAATCAGGGCTAAAAAGTGGGCACAGTGGTGCCTCTGCCACCCCGTATGGGAAAAGGCGTGACGCTATGTTATGTTATAGAGTTACGTAGGTTGATCAATAAGATGCTTCCTTGCCACCTCTCCCCATTTCAAATGTGCAACAGTGATGCTACGCCCACAACTGAATTAAAACCGGCAAGGGTTGAAAAGAAGCATCTGTAAAGTCATGCGAGGTCGCTGGAGTTATTACTGAGAACTTCCCAACAAGTGGGAAGTGTCAAGTGCTGACTCTCTGGCCGTTTAATTATGCGCTATTCCGAACAGCAACAATATTTACTGTCACTGGAAATATTACGTTTGGCTCCAAAACAGTACAAATACCGTCACCATAACGTCACGCTCTTTGCCCCTATGGGGTAACCGAGGTACAGCTGTGCCTCACTCACCTTTTCCAAGGTCCCAAATATTCAATAGGTACCTACATGGAGTACTGACACCGAAACATTCTCATGTATTGTATAATGATATTATCGCTCAATGTAAACTTATATTTTTTCAGCATACATCAATTTAGATAACAAATACTATTGTTGTCCTGTCCTGATACTCGACGCCTCACTTAATTCATTAGGAGACCGTTCTAAATATCTGGTGTCACTTTAAATTCCACCCATTTCATGCTGGATGCTCGGGAAATTGGATTCGTACTCCACGAAGTATCCTGTGACGTAGGCTGGGAAACCCGTGACGTAACACGGGGTGGCAGGATTAACAGACATCATTATCACTCGTTGAGAGTAAAGGGCGGTGAATAATGAGGATGATTTGAGCGGACAGAGGGTCCTGTGCTAAATTATAAGCAGCAGATAAAGCTGGTGATAAATTAACCAGCATTTTTGAATTTCGAATGTCGGAATTGATGACTCATTCTATGTGTTCGATTTCGGCATGATTGAGTTGGTTAAATTATTAGATTTTTGACCTGACTGACTGACTAGCATAGCGATTATTTTTGGGTTAGAAAGAGATGGATAATGGTTAATGGTAATAGACGTTATAGGCTTGCGTTCAAGGTAATCCAATAAATCTAAGAACAAGTCATAAGTTGAAGCATTATGTACAAAATGGCTTGACATTCTCAGAATTGTATGTTAGAAAGCAAATATATTTTATAACGTAAATTTTGTGCAGAAAAAGACAGCATTTGATGGCAATTTTACATGACGTCACTCTGAGGTTATTTCATAGAACTCAGGAACAAAAGTTCCTATTTGACAGTTCATAATAAAAACCGGCCAAGTGCGAGTCAGACTCGCGCACGAAGGGTTCCGTACCATTATCTATATAATTGGAACAAAAAGTAAACTTTAGAAAAAACCGACTTCCACAAACCCTATTTGATAAGATTGAGTTTAATACAAACTGTAACCCCTTATCCCCCCACCCTTGGGGAATTAATTTTGTCAAATCCCATCTCAGTGCTACCCCACGCTACTAAGGAACCTCTGTACAAAGTTTCATGGCTCTAGGTCCACCGGTTTAGGCTATGCGTTGCCTGCCCGTCAGCCACGCATTGTATTTGTACCTAGTATTGAGCAGATCTGGTGGCCATATGTGGTCTTCATCAGCAGTTCCGCATCACAATATTATGCTTACCATGTGCATTTGCACGAGTTATTATGAAAAACACAAAAATCACTATAGGTCTAATCGGTCTAATTTTCCAAATCTGTCCATCCGTTTAGGCGCTATCGAGGCACATACATAAAAAATAACTAAAAAAGAAACAAACATCCGGACGAATTGTAAACCTCCTCCTTTGGGAAGTCGGTTAAAAAAACCGCAAAAATACACGTTAATTGTATGGGAGCCCCCTTTATATTAAATTTATTTTGTTTTTAGTATTTGTTGTTATAGCGGGAACAGAAATACGTCATCTGTGAAAATATCAACTGTCTAGCTACCACGGTTCATGAGATACGGCCTGGTGACAGACAGACGGACGGACGGATATCTTGAGATTTTAAGGTACTTTCCCTCCAGGGCCCATTCGTTTGTTCCACCCTGTATATGTGTGATCTGTAACTGTATTTTTCATGAAATACCCAAAAAGTTTTGTTCAAATTATCATCTTATGTCAGAATAACTTTGTAGCTAGTTGAAAAATAACATTTGAATTGATTCAAAGCTTGCCGCGCTTTTAGGGCCTTTAGTACCTACTAAACGCCGCCGTAAGCAGCACTGTCTACAACCTACTCCTACTGGAAAACGTGAGACACCCATCTACAATTTCCGTACAATGAGGTTCACTCACTCATTATGTCAATGTCATGCAGACTGCAAAACATCATTTCAACGCACCAAAGAGTATTTAATTAAAACATCACTGGCAGCCAAACTTGAAGTGGCCAAAAGGAAAAAAATAATTTCTGAGCTCTGAGATTTGTATGAAAACAAAAGTAATTAAAAACTATTAATTTTATAATTATTTTCTAAAAGTTCTACAGAATAAATAGTGACGTCGTAATTCATCAATTAATATTTAAAGTCTTTGTAGAAGTCCGGGGACGACATTGCCATATCATTTAAATTTAGTTTCATTAAAAGAAGGCTTACCTACCAAAACAAAATGGCCTTGATATAAACTTTTCAAGCGTGTTGTGAAGACGTATCTTGTACCGAGACCACTTTCAATTTGTAATATTTCTCGTATTTCAGTATTTGTGGTTGGTGCGGCAACAGATATACACATTCTGTGAAAATTTCAGCTTTCTAGCTATTACGGTTCGTGCATGCGGACCCGGTGACAGACGGACGGACGGACGGACGGACGGACGGACGGACGGACAGACGGACAGCGAAGTCTCAGTAATAGGGTCCCGTTTGGCACCCTTCGGGTACGGAACCCTAAAAAGTATCTATTTTGACTTGACAGGGCACAAGCCTATTATAATCTAGACTAATCTTACAGTTGATGTAAAACAGATAAGAAGCATAGAAATAACAATAGCTTGAATTTTCTCTTCTTCACTCTTTTCTAGGCCTTTGCAAATTGCTGTAAACTCTATATGTAGGTAGCACCTAAGCTTTTCAACATCTCTACTTTTTAACATTCTGCATTTCAGCCGTGAATAATACCCCGATGAGACCAACTTTTGCACGTGTATGTTGTTTGATACCTAGACATATTTTTAGTATATCATTTCTATAGTAACACAACATAATACTACACTTTGGTGTAGGGGTTAGAGGTTCTGCTTCACAAGTGAGAGGAATGGAATCACGACGGAGAAGAAAAATGATTCCCTGTTTATCGTATCTTTTTATGTCCATTGAAATTTTCCCCTCTTTATTAAGCAGAATAATTACGATTTATAATTTCATAATTTCATAATTTCTTTATTGCACACAAAAAGTTACATAGGACAGTAAAAAACATAGAAAAAGTGTACAAAGGCGAGCTTATCTCTAATAAGAGATCTCTTCCAGCAAACCAAATAGGGATGAGACAGGTGGATTGCTGAGCAGGAGTAGACCCATGTGTACAGTACATATAATTATTACTTACAAATGAATAGACTACATAAACTAGTGCATACTTATATAAATAAATATGAAATATATTTATATAATATACATAAACTAATAAATACTATACATACATACTACCTATAATTC
Organism: Argyresthia albistria; assembly: GCA_963457715.1. Taxonomy (NCBI): domain Eukaryota; kingdom Metazoa; phylum Arthropoda; class Insecta; order Lepidoptera; family Argyresthiidae; genus Argyresthia; species Argyresthia albistria. The sequence continues at coordinate 11,792,512 of OY735252.1, forward strand.
TATAAAGACAGGTAATGCTTCTTCACACGACTTTTAAAAATACTGAGAGTAGGACTATCCCTGATGGTGCAGGGGAGTGCGTTCCACAAGCGGATAGCACGAAGTCTAAATCCGTGCTCATAGGACGTGGTGCTATGAGGTGGTACTGTGAGCAAGGACACTGCTTGAGTTCTCCGAGGCCTGCTGGAAGAAAGAAATTGAAAATGAAAACGGTCTCGTAGGTAGGATGGATACCGTGGATTCCGTAAAATATTGTAGAGAACAAATAGAATGTGAGAATCCCGCCGAAGACGGATCGGCAGCCACTTCAACTCTTTGCGATGCTGTGATACATGGTCGTATTTACGCAACCCGAAGATAAACCGAATCCCGAGATTTTGAAGTCGTTCGAGTTTATTCAGTAGTTCTTCGTTAGCGCTGACCCAGCAAACGTCCGCATAATCGATGAGGGGTAGAAGGAGACACTGAGCGAGGGTGATTTTGGTTTGACGAGGTAAGAAGTACTGAAGTCTCCTGAGAGAGTGAAAGGTAGCAAATACTCGTCGACTGACCTCATTAACATGAAATGACCAGGACAGCTGGCTATCGAAGAAAAGTCCCAGGTTTTTGGCTTTGTCACCATAAACGATCGTGGTACCATTGAACGTGACAGGAGGAATGGCCTGTTGTTGCAACAAGTTGAGAGAATGTCTGGTACCTATGATCATCGCCTGGGACTTGCTTGGGTTAAACAGCAGACCGAAAGATGAGGCCCATCCTCTTACACCCTCAAGATCAGCGTTCAGTGTCTCCACAGCAGAGTTTACATCATCAGGAGAGAAGTGGCGATAAATCTGAAGATCATCAGCATAAAGATGATAAGAGGAAGACAAGACGTCCGAGATGGAATTAATGAAAATTGAGAATAGAAGAGGAGAAAGAATACCACCTTATGTGCTAGGGGCATACATAGAACCCCACGGGAACGGGAATAGTCCCGTTGAATAATTTATTTGTCCATAACCCCTAAAACATGAAAATCCAGATGATAGATGAATAAAGATCACCTTGATGGATAGTTCAGCAAAACAGCGGTTGTTTTGTCATTTATTAGGGTTCCGTACCCGAAGGGTGCCAAACGGGACCCTATTACTGAGACTTCGCTGTCCGTCCGTCCGTATCTCACCAGACTGTATCTCATGAACCGTGGTAGCTAGACAGTTGAAATTTTCACAGATGATGTATTTCTGTTGCCGCTATAACAAAAAATACTAAAAATCAAAAGAAATTTAATATTAAGGGGGGCTCCCATTCATCAAACGTGATTTTTTTGCTCCTTTTTGCTCGATATTGATAATGGTAGCAGGTAGACGGTTAAAATGTTCACAATATATTGAGTATATTATTTACTTAAAAAATAAATAATTAAATTAAAATTAAATTAATATTTAAGGGGGGCTCCCATACATTAATTTTTTTGCGGTTTTTATAGACAATGGTACGGAACCCTTCGTGCGCGAGTCCGACTCGCACTTGGCCGGTTATTAATTTTCAGTGAGAGTAGACGATATTTTATGCAAAAACGATCTCGTTGTGAATATTTTGTGAAAGTACCTCTCGTTGGTGTATTGCATGGTATTAGAATCCCCAATTGTGGAAATATGGAGTACTCTCACACAATGTGGAGTATTGAACAAGACGCGCGCAACACGTATACTGCCTCCTACACAAAGCAAATGTGCCATCCCGGTGGAAAATGTGCCATCCCGGTGGAAAATGTGCTATCCCGGTGGAAAATGTGCCATCCCGGTGGAAAATGTGCTATCCCGGTGGAAAATGTGCCATCCCGGTGGAAAATGTGCCATCCCGGTGGAAAATGTGCCATCCCGGTGGAAAATGTTGAAATGCGACTTTGTTAGACTTGTTAGAGATCTAAAGCAGCGTCTTAAACTAGAGCAAAGACATCGTAGTTACAGTGTAGGAGAGAGAACTACGTTTGTTTATTCAGACTACCTACGTGATAAATGAATTTCGCATCAACTTCACGGCAACTTGAGTCCCGAGTGGTCCCTGCCATACTACGGCCTAGTCTATACTCATCCCCAGTACGATCTCACCCGGTACCTACGTACTTAGTATCCGTATACGTACCTTGCGAATAAACAATTATAGTTAAAAAAAGAAAAAGAAAGTCTCTTCTAATAACACCCTGTCCTGTATAGGTATATATGATAAATGAAGCATAAGTCATTCTTTCCAGCTTAATTTAATCAACCAGTTTCCGGGATTTGATAAAATTAAGTAGGAATTTAATCAAGGTTTAAGCAATCAACTCTAATATTTATTGTATCCCTGCGCAACATAAGTATAAGTAGGTACACGAGTAAGAGCGAGTTTTACCGACGGAGAGTAACTTTTTACTCGAGAGTATCTTCTACTTTTCCTAAGAATGACCTCATTTTGAACTGTCATTGTCATACAAATTATCCCCGGGATAGTTAATCTCGCATAACTTTTTGTTGTTAAAATCCACCCTAAGTATACTACTTATGTATATTTAGGTATATTCGCTTCGATTCGATAAAGTTGTTGGTTCAACGGTGAGGCCGATTGAACTAATTGTATTGTGTTGTTTTGGCTAATGCGTTAATGGCCCTTCGAGCTAAAGCTAACAAACTATGTATAATTAACAAACTATGTATAGTTTGTTAACTGGGCTTACGTGACTGTAATATTCTATTGTTATGAATAGGCGTAGTGCGGTATAAGTTACAACCCGAGAGGGAAAAGCAAACCAAATTAAGATTTCTTTATTACTGTACAATTTACATACACCTACGACTTTTTGTCTCATCTGTCTGTGGGAGAAGAATGGCGAAGGAACTCCCACAGAATAATTTATTATATAGCGTAATAGAAGAATAGAATAGAATAGAATAACAGTAATAGTTTATTTTGCCTTAAAAAAATATTACATAATAATTGAAACAAAAAGTAAACTTTAGAAAAAACCGACTTCCACAAACCCTATTTGATTAGATTGAGTTTAATAAAAACTGTAACCCCTTATCCCCCCTCCCCTTGGGGAATTAATTTTGTCAAATCCCATATCAGTGCTACCCCACGCTACTAAGGAACCCCTGTACAAAGTTTCATGGCTCTAGGTCCACCGGTTTAGGCTATGCGTTGCCTGCCCGTCAGCCACGCATTGTATTTGTACCTAGTATTGAGCAGATCTGGTGGCCATATGTGGTCTTCATCAGCAGTTCCGCATCACAATATTATGCTTACCATGTGCATTTGCACGAGTTATTATGAAAAACACAAAAATCACTATAGGTCTGCCTATAATATTTGAAGAGTTCCCTCGATTTCTCCAGGATCCCATCATCAGATCCTGACCTGGTGTCAATGGGACCAATGGGAAGGTAAACCCTTTCAAACAAAAAAATAATTTTCTAAATCGGTCCATCCGTTTAGGCGCTATCGAGGCACATACATAAAAAAAAAAAAAAAAAAAAACAAACATCCGGACGAATTGTAAACCTCCTCCTTTTGGAAGTCGGTTAAAAAAATACAGTTACAGAGTACATTATTTTATTAAGACAACAATGGGACGGTCTCATCATTTGCTGTTAGTAGCACAAACATGTTTTAGCTCACAGCGCTGGTTTGGTAGAGTTGTTGTGGCTTGAATTTTATGTTTATGTTCGCTGGAACTTTTAAACTTTGCCGTGGGGTGGTTTGGTACCTAATGGAGGGTAATGTTAAAAGTGATGAGAAAATCTTACTTAATTATAGCTTTTCCCACGTATATTACTGTTACGTACGCCTACGCCTGGACCTGGTTCCAGGAAACATAGTTAAAGTCCGTTTCCCTGTTTATGACTTACAAGTCAGAGATGCCTTGTGGACTGGTTAGCACACTACAGAGTACGCGTCGTTTAATGTACATTTTACAGCGACCATGAAAGCGATGGGCTTCAGTAAAACGTGACAAGACGTAAAACTGTTTATTTATGCATGTGTATTAACGAGGCGAAGCCCGGAATATATTAGAGTATTTTAGCAACCTTTCTTGATACCTCTCACATAGAGTTTATTTGTCTTTATTTGTTTACGACTTCGCGCGTACGAATAGCATTCGCGAATTTCACGATGTATTTTGAAGCTGGCGAAATCCCTGGGTTTTCCGTGAATATTTTCCCCATCGGTGAGAAAATTATTTAGTTTGTGTTTGTACTACTTAGCACTCATATTGAATTGTTAACCCTGAAAACATTTCCTAGTTTTAAAATTAGAACAACTATTCCTGTAGATGTAGGTCCCCGGTATCTCTACTTGGCAGTATAGTAGTCGTAAAAACCCTCCACCAACCTGCATTGACCCAACGTGGTGGAGTATACCTCAATCTTACTCCTATCCGGGTAAAGGCCTGTGCCCCTCGGTGGGGACATTAATATAGGCTACATTTACTTTACAGCTATTCCTAGAAATGTCCTGATAAACATAAAGTACATAACTACAAGTCCCTTCTAGGTGTGCTGGCGGGGGAGAGGGGGATAGGGACTTTTCATGCTTAGGCTATTAAGCTACTTTTCTTTAGAATTTAATCAAGTAACTCTGAAATTGATGGGTGCTTTAATAGTCCTGAGCAAATTTGTTATATTCTTTGCAAAGAAGAACAAGCCAGATATTTGCTTTAGAATTTAATAATCGCAGTGTTTGATGCTGCGAGTATTTTGTAATACTGGGAGATCCGCATGGGTGGTTTGTGCATCTTGTGAAAGAATCCGGATTTTTTACCACAGCTAGTACGTGTGCTTAGGTTCATTTTTCGAAATTGAGGAAAGTCGGGGTCGACCTGAGAGACCCGTGAGGGTCAATTCAAAAACGTTTTATGCAGTTTTTCACGTTTCAATAATTAAAAAAAAACATTAAATCAAAGAAGACAACATTTCGCGTCGATGACAAAAAGAAATACTAAAATTGGTCCAGTATTTTGACTTTTGTGGGGGTCCAAAATACTCCCAAAACAATCAGGATTTTCAGTATAGAATCAGTATGTATTTCATCTCTTTTACCACAGATTAATAAAAGCCATCCGCATAGTAACTTTTGCGACGCACTACTAAATCCCTACATACTGCATGTTCCAGATTATCTTCCAGGTCCAAAATATTTTGGGCTATACCCGTTCAATCTTTGAATACCAACTTTATTTGCTACTTTGGGAGGATATCTTCCAAAAACCTTTGGGACCCAGACGATCATCTTGAACATGCAGTGAGAACTCCTCTACCAGGTGACATGGCAGGAGTGGCCTTGCGGGACCTGGATATAGCTAGTATCCATAGTCCCAGTATAGGCCCAGTTCACAACAAGTTTTTCAGGCTGTCTTTTTCGAACAAGCTAAGGCGGAGCGAGAGAGAGAGAGAGAGAGAAAGAGAGAAAGAGAGGGAGAGAGGAGATAGGTGCAGGCTCAGAGCCAAAGAAAGTTGGCGCGAATTGTAATAACAGGGTAACAATGAGCAGTCCCACGGGTACCCGTGTCATACACACTCACAGGAAAAGTAATAAAAAGCCAGTTTTTATTTATGCGAGAGAGTTGTATTACTTCCGCGGCTTTTCTGAATTATTATATTAGTAACTTTGCCGAGTGTTTCTCTGGCTCTGCAAGGAGTACTCGATACCGCAGCAAAAATACCAATTGGCATATTTCAATATAGCTCTGTGGCTTCACAGAGACACAATTTATGGTAAGTATCGGATCCTAGAGTAGAAGGCAAGCGCTTCCCTAATTCGCTACTCATCGGTGATGTTTATAAAATTACAATACGGAATTACAAATGTCAGATACCGCACTTACAGTCCATAGGTCGAGACCTGAGAGATGCGTTTGTGTGAGTGCTGCCACCCGTGACTTCGACGAAGAGTGTCAGTGTGAGACGTGTCTTATGTCTATGTGAGTTTTGTCACAGATAATATTACACGTTTCGTCAGTGTAGTGTACATGTACAAGCAGCCCATTTGCCGGCCCAATGCACGCACTCCATCGCAAAAATTGACAGGTGTTCAGTGCCTGTAGACAATGTTAAACGCTAAGGATAGCGAAACAAAACGATAACTTTTTATGTATGCGATTTGACATTTGGAATCACTACGTGACGTCACCATAGCGATGCCAAATGTCAAATCGCATTCATAAAAAGTTATCGTTTCGTTTCGCTACGTTAGCGTTTAACTTCATCTAGGGGGGGCTGTTCTTGCCTGTACTCATCTTATTTTGTTATTTTTGACGCAGTAGAGTATTTTTACATTTAAATGAGACATATACAACTACTTACTACTACTACTATTAATATTCTCGATTGTGAATCTTCATAATCAATTGATGGTTGCGCGGTAAGTTGTAATGTAGAAGAGTCTCATAGAGAAACGGGATATAAGCAAGCACATCGCTCTTCGAATTTAGAATCGAAATTATCAGCATCACTTTATTGAAAAGAAGACACGATCCACATCGCAGACTCTAAATACCTGTCATCGGCACAGTGTCGTTGATAGATTGCCTATCAATTACTTTCAAACTAACACTCTTTTACTATATCCTTAACCTAAATATCTTTTTTGTACCCCAAATCTTTGGAAATAAAATACACAAGTAATAAACGTAAATAATATACGAGATTGCTAGCCTAAGCTCGCCTTTGTACACGTTTTCTATGTTTTTTATTGTCCTATGTAACTGTTTGTGTGCAATAAATAAATTATGATTTATGAGATTGATGTCATGCGTCATGCTAAACATATTATCCGAGACAAAGGACGTGTTCCTTGAGTGTTGCTAGACCCGAAACACTGCATATCATACATTAATCCATGATCTTATTAAGAATTCAAAAGTTTGTAAATTACCTACTATAATTAGCCAGCGAGTGACTGACCGCGTCTCACCCTTGCGCTGAACTAATAGTACAAATTTGTGCCCCTGCCACCCGATCTGTGAAAAGACGTTTACACTATTTTATTCTTCTTGTTGAAGTAAAACTTCTTAGGGCACGGGGGTAAAATTTATTTAACCTCTCAACTGTGGGTTATTCATATATTTGCTTTTCAATTGCTACTAGCCGGGTGCTATCACGAGTGGCTAAGAAATGTAACGGAAATTGGAATCGGTGACGTCAGGGTCGGCTGAAGACTTTTAAAACCGCAACTATTTTCAATACGGTTTTTAACTAATCAGATAAGATAATATAATACATTCGTACAATAAAGAATGTTAATTAGTGAGAGAAAAACCTGATGAAACGTTAACAAATAAAAATTATTTTAAGCATTCTTCCACGAGTTCTTGATTTCCGGTATGGCCAAGATGGCGCCGCCGCCGCCGCCGCTGGCTGGGACGAGGCTGGGACAAACAAAACCAGTGACGTGACCAAAAACTACTTCGTTCAACCTCTTTGTTGGAACCGGAACTTATGTTTGACAGCTGTGCGATGCGATCCATACAGTTTGTAAGAAAAGAGTTTCATCAATGTCACACGGGTCGATATGGATTTCTATATGGAATATAATCTGAGCGAGATGCAAATAGTAGTGACACTATTGAATGAGTTAAGTATATCACCACGAGCGCGACAAATTGTAGATAAGGAATGGTGGGAAATAAATGACATGACGTATTAAAAGTAAGTACAAGTATAAAATAATTTCAAATAATCGGACGTCTGAAACTTAAAAGTAACTTGAAGCAGAGATTGGATCTCAAAATTGGAAATTTAAATCTCTTTTAGTATAGGTAGGTATAGGTGTATAGTATAGGTACCACTTAATGATCTAGCTACAGAAGTTTTACTTCTAACACGTGTACGGTGCTACACGCGTATTTTTTTTTTCAATAGAGCTGTTACCTACGAGACGAGACTGTTATAGTACACCCAGAGTGTCAGTTTCAGTGCTGCATTTATTTCCAATGATACGAGTATGTAGCTTGTAGGTCCCGGCTACTGTCGCTACGGTGATAAAATAGGCGTAATGCTGTGTCAGAGGCGTTGTCAGGGACACAGACCTTTACGAGTAAGATTGATCCATACTCCTCAGAGACTATATATCCAATTGACTGCGCCTGCGGGGGAATGCGGCTCGCCAGACGTTAGTTGTATTCAACGTTCGCAACCTATGTACGATGACGGGCCGCCCCAGACAGTTTCGCAGCGGCTGACCAATCACAGCTCTCTTACCTCGTCCTCCGCGCCGCCTGTAAATTGGTGAGTTGTGTTTCAAAGGAAAATGTATCTATGCGCTCTCCACTGGATAAGTGCTCCCTGGTACTCCATCACGCTGACTCAGTGCGAGTTGATGGTTGAGGACAATAAAGGCATTAAATTAAAAATCCTCAGGTCTTGGATATTAACAAGTTAGTGATGTCGCTGTTTCTGTCTCCCCCAGGTAGTAGGGAGATCCTAGTGTGGGGCCAGGGGCAATGCGTCTGTTTCTGTCTCCCCATAGGGAGTAGGGAGATCCTAGTGTGGGGCCAGGAGCAATGCGTCTGTTTCTGTCTCCCCACAGGGAGTTGGGAGATCCTAGTGTGGGGCCAGGAGCAATGCGTCTGTTTCTGTCTCCCCACAGGGAGTAGGGAGATCCTAGTGTGGGGCCGGGAGCAATGCGTCTGTTTCTGTCTCCCCACAGGGAGTTGGGAGATCCTAGTGTGGGGCCAGGAGCAATGCGTCTGTTTCTGTCTCCCCACGGGCTGTAGGAACTTATTAGATCCTAGTGCGTGACCAGAAGCAACACACATGTTTTCTAAGCAGGTGTATCTAGCAGCCAGGGGCCTAATGCTGCTCTGAGAATTTCACTTATATTTCATTACTATTCCATTGCAAACACCTAAAATGGCGTCATTTGGTATTCTCCTAAATTATTATCCTCCTTATCCTCCTTGATTGGGTGTTTGGGTGTTTGCAATGGAATAGTAATGAAATAGTAATGAAATATAAGTGAAATTCTCAGAGCAGCATTAGGGCCCAGGCCGAGTGGCTGACCGGGGTTCACCCTGGCTGAACTAATAAAAGCGTTGTTTCCCACGCGGCAGCCGACACGCGTCGACTGCGCCGACCGACCGGGGGCGGCTAGCACGAGAGCAGAGGCCGGGGAAGGTTGATCCAGTCCAGATGCATGATAATTGTTTAGTGTCGTAAACGCATTAGAAAATAAACGGTCAAGCGCGAGTCGGACTCACGAAGGGGAACTATCGTCGTACAAGAAAAAGTACAAAAAACACGTTTCTTGTATGGGGACACCTTCACTAATTTAATATTAATTGTTGGGGTAGCGTCAAAAGATATAGATAGACATTCTGTGAAAGTTTCAACGTTCGTTTCAACGGTTCGATTCCTCATGCCTGGGTGTATTTACTATTATTTATTACTATTTATATTTATTATTATTATTTTTACTATTTGGTAAGCTTATGAATTGTTCAAGTTTTAAAGTAGTTTGAACCTATGGTACAACCATTTTGCATGTTTAAGAGAATTTTGAAAATGGAACTCCATCCAACTCAAACCTAAAGTTTTCACTTTCGACCCTTTTTTCGGTAACTTGTAATGAAGAATGTTGTGTAATTGATTATAAAGTATGAAAAAGTGGTTTAAGAGCATTATTTTAAAGGAAAAATAAAACAAAATATCATACTATTAAAAAAGTTATGATCATTTTAAGTTGCTCCGGTAGAAATTTAGAAAAACCGCTAAAAATCACCGAACATACATGGGGTATTTTCAGATACACCCAGGCAAGAGGAATCTAAAAAAATTTTGCACGTCACTTTTTGGACCACCTGTATACTTTAATTTATCATATTATAATAAATATGATAAAATATTTATTTCAAAATTTTGTCCAACCACCACAAATCCAGTTGCTAATTTTGCCTAGGTATACCACGAGCCTTAATGGCACTGAAGAACAGCTCATAACATTCTAAAGATTTGATATCAATAGTTATCATCTCATTTATTTCAGTTGATATAGGTGTATTGTACTCTACTTACCCCGCGTCTGTGCTAGCCCTACCGTGCGGTGCTAACGTCTGTGCTAGCCCTACCGTGCGGTGCTAACGTCTGTGCTAGCCCTACCGTGCGGTACTAACGTCTGTGCTAGCCCTACCGTGCGGTGCTAACGTCTGTGCTAGCCCTACCGTGCGGTGCTAACGTCTGTGCTAGCCCTACCGTGCGGTGCTAACGTCTTTGCTAGCCCTACCGTGCGGTGCTAACGTCTGTGCTAGCCCTACCGTGCGGTACTAACGTCTGTGCTAGCCCTACCGTGCGGTGCTAACGTCTGTGCTAGCCCTACCGTGCGGTGCTAACGTCTGTGCTAGCCCTACCGTGCGGTGCTAACGTCTGTGCTAGCCCTACCGTGCGGTGCTAACGTCTGTGCTAGCCCTACCGTGCGGTGCTAACGTCTGTGCTAGCCCTACCGTGCGGTGCTAACGTCTGTGCTAGCCCTACCGTGCGGTGCTAACGTCTGTGCTAGCCCTACCATGCGGTGCTAACGCGATCGTAAACTTGGTGCGGGCATTAAAAGTGTCATAAGCCCGTAGGGTCATCGGCCATAGGGCCTAGGGTCATCGGCCATAGGGCCTAGGTAGACGCACTGCCACTGAGCCACTCACGCTTGCCACTTGTATTACGAGTTATTGTTCCAAATAACAATTATTTAGAACAATAACCCATAATTGTTAATACTCACGCCTTTTTCTCGGAAGCGGGGTAGGCAGAAAATAAAGACCCTTTTCTACGATCCTGGCCTGCATCTCGCGCTTGCTTTAGGTATACTTTACCAAAACTTGAAGAAAAATACAAACATTCTGTGGCGATAAAATCGAAAAGAGTAAAAGCGTGTGGTTTTGTTCATAGATCATTTTCTGGAAGGTTGAATGTTTGTCTGCTCTAATTACTTAATTCTCGTTCCCACGGCAGTTTTGTGATAAAATTATACATGTTTGTAAGAGTCAAAACTAAAAAAGACCAAACGATTAATTACTTACTGACTCTGTCCTTTTTCATCGCAATAATTGCTTACTAAAACGAAGTAATAGTACATTACTTCAGAGGGAAGAAAGTGACAGTTCCATACCGAGATTATGGCATTTGCGCCACGAGCTTGCGAGGGGCGCAAACCATTTGAGGTATGGAACTGTACTTTATCCTGAGGTATGTATAGTGCTTTTTATTACACCTACGAGGAAAATTATAGATTACAAAAACACAAAGATAAATGCTAAATCAATCGAAGTTTTTGCGAAAATGCGCGGGCTTTTCCTTTTTTTATTCGCCCGTTTCTGGAGTAGGCTAAGATCATAAGGTCATGCAGCCACTTCTTCCGTGATTCCGCGCGTTTTATATACAAAAATAATTTCGTTTTTAATTTTCTGTATGCACCAAGGAGGTTGGTAACTGGTAAAAAAAAACTGTATGTGGCCAGTAACAATTTACTTGAAATTTAATTAGTAGACAGTTAAAGTCTCTTTGCAGTATGACTGCTGACAAATAAAAATAAAAAAAACCGGGTATGTAATGGAATTTCATACATACTTCCCACCCTTGGGTCGGAAGGATTTTCATACAAACTTCCATACCTTGGGATGAAAGGATTTGAAGGGCGGGATAAAGGCGTTTTCATCACATCTATTCAAAAAGATCTACTTTAGTCCCGGCAAACAGAGACTAAAGTAGGTCATTTAGTCCCTAGGGACTAAAAGTAGCTTTTTAATTTTATTGCCAGTACAAAGGAAAAAAAATGCTGTCACTAATCATTTTCACTACCACTCAGGCTGACAGACCCAATTAAAAGAGAGATCGATTCAAAACGCAGCCAATAAAAAAAAAGTTTGTACTAAAATGCGTACTCGACACAGATTAGATAATCCGATCGACCGAATCGATTGACACCGATTGGTGACAACAGAGAAACAACCTTACAGAATTGATATCGAAACACCGACCAAATAATTAAAAAGTTGTGGAAAATTTGTAAACAAAGCGCGCCAAATCTGAATGCTGTATGTAATTATTTCAATTTCGTTTTCGGATATGAGTAAAGAATATCTATGAGTGAAAGTGAGTGTCTAACTCCAGATGATAACAACAAACGCGAATGAAAAAAAATACAAGATCTGTTACCAATAAAATCACGAGAAATATAGGTATGTAAAAACTGTAATCAATCCTGTAGAAAAATTCAAGAGGAACAAAGTGTTTATCTGAAAATGCTTTTTGAACCAATTTTCAAGATTTAGCCAATACTAAACAAGCTTTAACTATGTGGGGGACATATTCGTAATTGGTAATTTCTTTATTGTACCAACACAAGAATGACATACTTACAGAAAACTTATAATAGATAACAAGAGATTTCTTCCAACAAACCATTACACACGACGACATATCACGACAATTGTGTAAATAAATATAGGGTGTAACAGAAAGGGGTGTATAAGCCGAAAGAAGGTTGTTAGGGACATCATTTTGAACAACTTTCACTATGGGACTGACTTGACTGACTCCACCATACTATCAGCGCTAGGCCCGAAATGTACTGAGTTGATAAAAATAAAGTTGCTCTGATCAAGTCGGTCCCAAGTGAAAGTTGTTCAGAATGATGTCCCTCTTTCCGCTTGTACACCCCTTTCTGTTACACCCTGTATAGGTACATGTATGTTATTTTATTGATTACTTACTACTTTTCTCATAGAGGGTGATGAAAAGTAGAGTGTCCACCTCAGGAGTAAAAACTATTTTTGGCTCGAGTGATGTACTTTGAATCCCTCGCTCCCTCAGGATTCTACTTTTGAGTCCCTCGTTACACTCGGGACTCAACTCTAGAATCCCTCGGTCGCTCAGGATTCAAAAAACACTCTCGCCCTAAAAATAGTTCTTTACTCCCTTGGTAAACAATCTACTATTCTTCCCTCTAATTGGTATAATTAGTATGTATTTTCAGAGCAGGTGTGATAAAAAGCAAATTGTAAGATTAATGTAATCCTCTCCCCACATAATATGTTCTGTTATTCATTCATGCTACAAGTTTTAAGAGGCCCCACAGCCTGTAAACATCTTGTTAATTTACATGTACTAGCTATAACCTAGGATTAACTTACACTGGGTTGTACTGTTGTACCATTCCTACTATGAGTAAATAAAGATCTTTGAAAAGAAAGACTGACTCTGTCCGATGTGTATGTCAGGTCAGGTCAAGGTTCAGTCCTCTGGGTAACCAATATTTAAGATAGTAGTCTGTTTATCATAATAAGAATAATAAAAATTTGCTTGACCTTAATAGCGTTCGATAATTTAGTTGACGTGCAAATAATCATAGGGTCCTTGGGGACAGCCTTTGAGCAAAAAAAGTTGATTGACCCAAATAGATCGGTTGAACCACCCATCGGCAAAGTTTGTTATTATAGATAGGTAGAGTAAAAATTTAAGCAATCTTCACTGGTCTATCTTCATAAGTATCTCCTGCCATTATATTGTGAGATAATCGTTTTTATTAGACAACAGGATCTTTCTCTTAGGTAATCAAAATGTTGTCATAGTTTGAGACCAATATGTGTCTTACAGTTACAGTTGAGGATCTCTCTCAAACGCGTCTCTGCAACTTGGTGTCTACTTTCCACATAGATGTTCCACCCGCTGCAAACCACCGCAGAAGTGCTTAATAAATACTCGGTCGGTACTACTTACGATATACTAGCACTTGCAACGTTTGCTGAGCTGAAATACTAGTAGAGAATGCTATTGAAAAAAAAAAATTGGTTGCCTGTAAAGTCGGTATACGGGCGAAAGTTTTACGTGACAACGACTTTGAGTGGTAAAATAATTTTAATGTGAATATTCATTCGCATAGTAGGAAGAAGGATGAAATAAAAGTAACAATTTAAAACATTTATTTATACAAAGAATTATATTTAAAACATTAATTTATACAAAGAATCTCGCACTGAATTTCATATTAACAAAATTTTATTTTTACCTTTACACACACACCTTTATGTCTGTCTCTCTCGCTCTTAGGCGGGCTAACCATGCCCGAGTGGAAGGGACGCGTGCATCTCACTCGCTCTCATTGTGAGCGCATAACGTGAGCGGAGCGTAACGCAGTTTCTTGAAGTGTCACCCGGCAAACCAATTTATAAGACGTTGTCACGTCAAAATATTTGCTTTCACTTGCTCGGACGGAGCGAGCGACTCTAGAATTCTGGCGCGTATAGAATTTGTGTGAAATTGCAAAATCCAAAATTTATTATAAGGTTCCATTTACGTTCGCTTTATAACGCGACCCGTGAGAGACTTTGGTGCAAATACAAACATTTGTTGTGCCGCGTTTATTGTGCCGTTCATTTGTCCCGGCGGATTAAAATTGCATTAAAATAACTTCGTTCGTCAGATCGCAATTCACGAGTGCCTCAGTGGGGAGCTAGATATTTGCCAGGAGAATTTCATTACGTGACTCCGATGTTACTTACTTTTAGCCGAGTAAAATGTTTTGGGGTGAATTCAACCAACTTCTGTCTGCCTGTTTCATTCTTATAAACGAGCATTATCGAAAGGACTCATTTCTCAAGTAGAAAATGTAATTTCTACTTCAGAAATGAGTCCTGTGCCTTACCTACTATACAATTTTATTTGTAAATATTTATCTGTCTCTTAGATCGCGCATTACAACTTTGACCAAACTAAATGAGTATTCATATCAGATAAGATTAGCCGACTTTAGTTCTCAAATTAAAAACAGTAATCACGTTGCTATCGATTTAATGAATCGATCGAGCCCGCCCACAAGTTCCTGCGCCGGCGGCGATCGGAGACGACGGGTTGCGCGCGCAGTACAAAAGACGTCAACGGGCGTGCCCGGGCGCATGACGACTTCGGTAATTAATTTACTTGTAGATTGCCATTTTGATCGATTTCGGGTCGAAGATTGCTAAATGGTCGGAAAATTCCGATAGGCGATGGCACCCGATGTAGGAAAAGAGGACGTATTATTTGCTCAGGCATAGGATAGAGGAAAACAATTTTTCAGTAACAAAATGTTTCATAATGGTAGATTATCTATTTGTATTGGTATCCTTAAATAATAAAAATAATCTACTATTTTACCATTATGAACCATTTTGTAACATAAATGTCCCCTTTATGTCCAACACACGGGTCACAAAATCTGATTCCACACGGAACTTCCACATAAAAACCAGCCTAGTCATAACTTAATAGCGGTAGATTCAGCATTATAGCGGTCATCAAAAGAGTAATAAAATAAAACTAATCGATATAGTGAATGCCGACTAGTGCGGAGACACACCACCCTGTTAAGTATTCTAACGCTGAGCGTCGATTTGAACACGCCGCGAGCAAGCGATTTTTGATCATAAATGCGTGTCGTGCGGGCGGATACGGATATTAGAAGGTGTGGTACGGATAGAAGACGGTGCGGTACAGATAGATACTTTAAAGTGGACGCGCACCTAGACACGCTGCAGGAGCCGAACGCGCCGCAGGAGCCGACCGCGCCGCAGGAGCCGAACGGGCCGCAGGAGCCGAACGGGCCACAGGAGCCGAACGCGCTGCAGCAGCCGAACGCACCGCACGCGTCGATCGCACCGCATGCACACTCGCCGCACTCGCCGCACGCATCGAATGCGCTGATGACGTCATCCACAAGCACTGGTGGAATCAGTATACTACCCGGTCACAATATCTGTGCACCTGACCTCGTGACGTCATATCGGCGGTCTGGGTACGGTGTGAAAAAAAGTTATTTCGAGAAATGTGGAGGTAAAAAAAAACTACTAACCTATTCAAATCAATTTATCATTGATGAATGGTTTGTTATTAAAAAACAATAATTTTGATTACAAAAACATTTATTATTAAACTCAGTCACTATAAATTATTGACTAAATGCCTGACATTGTATCTTCCTCACTCTCACTTTCTGAACTCTCCGAACTGTCTTCCCCTAGTGATATTAAAAAATGTGTGATGTTGTCGTCTGCTAGATGATCCTTTTCCCAGTATTCTCGCTGTAGTCTCTCCACGTGATTCACTTCTTTTTTCCAGTCAGCTGGCGTAATTGAGCTGGCTGGCGTAATGCGTCAGTCGCATCTTTTGTAAGTTGTTCTATTTTCTTTTCCGATTGGTCAATGTTTTTATCTGCCACCCTTTGCTTTACCAAGTTCCATATATATTCGATAGGGTTTAGGTCACAATGATAAGGTGACAGACGCACAACTTCATGGCCATGCTCTCGCATCAAATCGTCGACGACATATTTTTTCGGCGGCTTTGTTCTCAGTATAATGGGATACAATTCCCTCTTTGTCATTTTGTCTTTAAATGGAATATTGTGTTCACGTAGCCAATTTTGCATGTCAGTTTTAAGAGCAGCACTAGTGGGCGCTTTCACCGACTGCTTTGGTTGTACTTTGGCTTCATTTTTAATTTTCATTAGAGTCCTCTTTGATATCCCAGTTGCAGCACAGGTTCGTTTCACCACTTGGTCTACAGGTATGGTGTACTGTTTATTTGCTTTCTCCGATTCAAAAAACTTGAGCACTTTCAAGATTAGATTTCTTGATTCGCTGTGTATTGTTTTCCCATGACTTCAGTTTAACAGCTACAACAATTTTAATAACAACCGAACCAGTCCAAACTTAACAGTAAACAGTCTAAACTTAACAATAAATAATAAATAAAAAACAAAACACCAACAAAGCGAAAATATCAAAATTATCGGGACGTGTATCGGCAACGAAGATGCTAACCGTACTGTCGCACCGGGGAGTGCGCGGAGAGGTGACAGGGGAAGCGGGAGAGGCGCCGCATTCCAGCGAGGTGCACAGATATTCTGACCGGCTAGTACCTGTATACCTACAGCATTTTACTGAAATGCTATTCGTGCGGCGCGGATTGGTGCGCTGCGTTGCATTCGATTTCATAAAAAGATTTATAAAATGCGAAGACTGCGGCGCGTGTGGCCCCTGCGGCACGTCTTGGTGCGCGTCCACCTTTAGAGTCCGTCCTAAACTGTGCACGCGTGCGTCCAAATCTAACTTGGCATAAACGGTCTTAGAATAAGTCTAGTAGGTACTAAACTATCTCTACCACCCTATATGAAAAATGGCGTATATTTTTGTTGCCATGCACACTATAAACTATGCTATTTAAACCCCAGAATATGTATTTATTTCCCCCTACGTCCCGTTTATAAATAACCGGCCAAGTGCGAGTCGGACTCGCACACGAAGGGTTCCGTACCATTATCTATAAAAAACCGCAAAAAAAAAAATGTATGGGAGCCCCCCCTAAATATTAATTTAATTTTAATTTAATTATTTATTTTTTAAGTTCATATATTGTTAACATTTTAAGCGTCTACCTGCTACCATTATCAATATCGAGCAAAGTTGAGGAAAAAAAATCAAGTTTGTTGTATGGGAGCCCCCCTTAATATTAAATTTCATTTAATTTTTAGTATTTGTTGTTATAGCGGCAACAAAAATACATCATCCAGATACAGCCTGGTGACAGACAGACGGACGGACGGGCGGACGGACGGACGGACGGACAGACAGCGAAGTCTTAGTAATAGGGTCCCGTTTGGCACCCTTCGGGTACGGAACCCTAAAAAGGTGCACCGTGCAACGGGTCACACACACACACACACACAACCAGCTAATTGTTACACCAAAAAACTTTCTCGCTTCATGCATTTTAATTATCTAATGGAGGTCAAATGGCACAACTTTAATTCCGGTGGCAAAAATACGATTCTTGGATATAGGAATCGATTTGTGCCTTATTAGGGCCGTAGGTATACCGAATTACGTTTCACAATATCAAATCTGTTATCTTTACTCGCTTGAGTTGAGATAGCTCTCAGGAATTAAGAACGGAATAAAGTGGTTATTATATTACGGATCTAACAAACGTACCGCGTCGATAAATGTAACAACAATGTTTCATAATCATACCTCATAATTTCTTTATTGTACTCCACAAAACAAATATACAGATATTGAAACAAAAAGTAAACTTTAGAAAAAACCGACTTCCACAAACCCTATTTGATTAGATTGAGTTTAATACAAAATGTAACCCCCTATGCCCTCCCTCCCCCCCTCGGGGAATTTATTTCGTCAAATCCCATCTTAGTGCTACCCTACGCTACATGAGGAACCCCCGTAGAAAGTTTCATGGCTCTAGGTCCACCGGTTTAGGCTATGCGTTGCCTGTCCCTGTCAGCCACGCATAGTAGATTGTATTTGTACCTAGTATTGAGCAGTTCTGGTGGCCATGTGTGGTCTTCATCATCAGTTCCGCATCTAAATATATGCTTACCATGTGGATTTGCACGAGTTATTATAAAAAACACAAAAATCACTATAGGTCTGCCTATAATACTTGAAGAGTTCCCTCGATTTCTCCAAGATCCCATCATCAAATCCTGACCTGGTGTCAATGGGACCAATAGGAAGGTAAACCCTTTCAAACAAAAAAATAATTTTCCAAATCGGTCCATCCGCCTAGTCTAGGCGTAATCGGTGTACATACATAAAAAAAACCCGACGAATTGTAAACTTCCTCCTTTTGTGAAGTCGGTTAAAAATACGTGAAAGAAAAACAATGTACAAAGGCGAGCTTTGCTTATGTTTCGTGCGTTTTATTGTTAAATTTTGTTGATAATTCGTTTGTATTGATATAATCTCAACAAAACCGATTGTCCAGACAATGTAACCCAGAGTGTTAACATAAAATCAAACACATTCAAACTAATTTCCACACGGCAATATACAAAAGGGAAGTTTAAACTTTTTATAAAATCAGTAGTCGATAATGATCGAACCCTTACTACGCCATGTTCCGTGTTTGTGTTTATCGATATTTTACGATATTTTACTATAATAAACTATAATCTTGTCATGAGCTATCAATGGAAATGTCGGCTTTTGTATTTTATAGACAGCTCTCAGAGTTAGGAGCGTTTAGGTATATGGGTCGACAAAATGAGCTATAGCTTGAGCTATGTATATTATTGTCAAAGCAACTAGGAAACGTTCTGTCTCCATTCTAGTTAACAGTCTATTCAATGCAGTCCTCTGAGACCGCAAGCCTGCTGGTCAAGAGCACTTACCTGTACAGGGTGAAGCAGTGCTGATGGAGTATTGAATATGCACCGTATAGGCTATATGCCCTGCGTCGATCGGCGGGGGCCCTATACATAGGTATATACATGATACTACCATAAAGTTGTATTGTAATTAGAACAACTGGGGCTTGATGCTGCTCTGAGAAACGCACTTATATTGGATCGCTATCGCATCGTAAACACCCAAAATGGCGTCATTTGGTATGCTCCTAAAGAATCGCAAATAGATCGTAAATAGATTGCAAGCAAAGCGTATACGATTTAATATAAGTGCGTTTCTGAGAGCAGCATCGGGCCCCTGTACTAAGTACTTACCAAGTTTCGTGACGATAGAAAATGTGGGCGAAATTCCCATTCCTGGATTTGTGCACAAATGATAATTATCTAGAAATGTAGTTCCGGGAATTAATAATAGGGTAATATGGGCCCAAGGGTACATTACGTGGAAAAATAATAATGGGATTTAACCCTAAGTCCCAAATTAATCAGGTTAAAAGCTATTATTGCGATAATATTAATAGGAAATAGGCCTCAGGGATTTGCATTGCTTAAAAGCCCCGACGTGGTTAATCCGGCCCTGGGTCACAGATTACCTGGGTCAAACAGACAGAAATACATAACGTAAATGGAGATTGTTCTATGCTTTTTCATGTGCACAACTCATGAAAACCAGACTGTAAGTATGAAACACAAAATGACACTCAATCTGTCTCATAGAAAATAGTACAATGTGGAAGCTCCTTTACATTCTTTTTTAGACGAAATAAATTTAATTTGTATTTTGTATATGTATTTTTAGTTTCCAGAAGTAAATGAAAGACTGACATGGAAATATTTGGAATGCTACTTTGCTTTTAGACAACTCAATCAATAACTGTAAACCGTTCGTTGAATCAACATTTGATGAGCTTTGGAAGCTCACGATTTCTGTGGCATTCGGTTCGAAGCTCTGTCTCCCAATCGAAGGTCTCGCGAGGCTGCCTGGGGTGGAAGGAAAAATCCTCAGCTTTTGGAATTATATAATATGTCTCGTGTGCACTTTCTGTTGCTTACATTTGATAAAGTTTGGTTGTACAATACATAACAGTTTTGCTTACAGGAACTTTTGAAACTACACTATAATCTCGCAATGTGTGAGGAGTTTTCCAGCTATGCCTGCGTAGTAGCGTCGAAAAAAAAACATACTTATTCAGTACAGCATCACCTAATTTTCCAAGCTTTAAGTACGATTAAACTTCTTAAATGTTTTGCCTTGAAGTTGGTCGACTCATAATTAATTAATTAATTTTATTACAATATTAACTAAACCGAAGGGTCACTTGCGGGAGTGGATTGGCTTATTTCCGCTAAATAGGGGTAAATACAGTAGAGACCTTTCATCTATTCATCAATAATAGTCAAATAAATCTAGGAAATGTCTGAAGTTGAGAATGTGCACACAATGGCTTGACAATATTTATCTGAATTAGTTTTTCATATATTAAAGGGTATAGTTTGATTATCCCATGAATGCTATCAAACATATCGTCACGCCTTTTCCTATACGGGGTAGCCAAGGCACAATTGTGCCCACGTTAGGCCAATAGGCTTGTGGCCAAGGTAATCTAATAAATCTAGGAACAAGTCTTAAGTTGAAGCAATATGTACAAAATGGCTTGACATTCTCAGAATTGTATATTTCCAGCAGATGTATTTTATAAAGTCAATTTTGTGCAAAAAAAAAAGACAGCATTTGATAGCACTTTTCCATGACGTCATTCTGTTGTTATTTCATAGTACACAGGAACAAAAGTTCTGTTTTGACAGTTCATAAAAAGTATCTATTTTGACATGACAGGCCACAAGCCTATTATTTACCACATTTATCAAACACTCGTCACGACGAAATAATACTTACTAATTAACGCAAGTTTATATTGAACAAAGGTATGTGTATTAAAATAGTCAGGGTACAATTTCTAGGTTCATTTAATCTAGATTACAGTAGGTACCAGACCATGATGCTCAACTAAGCACTTGCCATTTGCACAGTCTCCGTACGGTTTTCTCTATCTTTTCTATTGGATTATCTATAATTAGAATTGTTTCCTTCGCAAAGGGCAGGGTGCAACTGTAGTATGTAGTTTCAAAGCAATTATACTGGTCCCCAGTCCCCAGGTCTTGGATGTTTACATGGTGTGATATCGATGTTTCTGGTTTTCACGACACTTCGGGATACTCACAACAGACATTTAAGATTTATCTATGTCTGTGGGGATACTTTTCTATCGAATAAAAAATAAACAATTCTTTCGTTTAATACTTTAGCTTTAGCGAATGGAAGCTGACACTCATGTCATGATACTGTTAGCCGTTAGGTATGTAGAAGAAACTGTTTTAATTAATATTTATATTTTGCGTATAACTTGTGATTTACAAAAGACTTTATTCACCGTCTTAGGTCCATTTGCACCAAAACACTAATTACGATTAGCAACTGAATTATATTTAGCAGCTGTCAAAATGTATGAAATAAATGCGCTTAGCGCGCTAATCAGAATTAGTGCTTTTGGTACGAGTGACTCTTAAAAAAAACTTCCAACAACAATCCCCATTCTGATCTAGGAATAGCGCTCATAAAACTTATTATTCATAAATGATATATATCATCATCCCGCCACATAATACTTTAATAACTCGTATAACCCGGTCGATCAGTCTATCGGATTTATTTCCCGCTCACACGCGTCAATAGGCTGTCTGAAAGAGAGGTCCATCTTAAAGAATATTTTTTTATGGTAACGAAATCGCTACTTTATTATCAAGTCCGGAACGTCTTGCAGGAAGTGAATTGCAAAGGCCTATAATTTCAATGCGAGGTTATTGGTCGGAACTAGGATCATGTTATTCTTGAGTGTTGCTAGATTTAACGGTCAGATAAACTAACTAAATGTCCCCCAACATTTCGCGTAACGCTTTGTCTGCAGGACGCTGCATGCGACGCGACGTACAGAATAATCGGTCAAGTGCGAGTCGGACTCTCACGCGAAGAGGTCCGCACCATCGTACAAGAAAAAGTAAATACGGGACCCTATTACTAAGACTCCGCTGTCCATCCGTCTGTCTGTCTGTCCGTCACCAGGCTGAATCTCATGAACCGTGGTAGCTAGACAGTTGAAATTTTCACAGATGACGTAATTTCTGTTGCCGCTATAACAACAAATACAAACAGAATAAAATTAATATTTAAGGCGGTTCCCATACAACAGACATGATTTTTTCCCGTTTTTATAGATAATGGTACGAAACGAAGAATGAATTTATGATGATGAAAGATCCACGAGTAATCGTACAGTCCCGGTGTTCCAATAACATAGCGTCACGACCTTTTCCATACGGATTAGCATACGTACCACCACGTTTGTTGCATAGGTACCACCACGTTTGTTGCATAGGTACCACCACGTTTGTTGCATAGGTACCACCACGTTTGTTGCATAGGTACCACCACGTTTGTTGCATAGGCACCACCACATTTATTGCATAGGTACCACCGCGTTTGTTACAAAGGTACCACAACGTTTGTTGCATAGGCACCACCACGTTTATTGCATAGGTACCACCACGTTTGTTGCATAGGTACCACCACGTTTGTTGCATAGGTACCACCACGTTTGTTGCATAGGCACCACCACGTTTATTGCATAGGTACCACCGCGTTTGTTACATAGGTACCACAACGTTTGTTGCATAGGTACCACCACGTTTGTTGCATAGGCACCACCACGTTTATTGCATAGGTACCACCGCGTTTGTTACATAGGTACCACAACGTTTGTTGCATAGGTACCACCACGTTTATTGCATAGGTACCACCGCGTTTGTTACATAGGTACCACAACGTTTGTTGCATAGGCACCACCACGTTTATTGCATAGGTACCACCGCGTTTGTTACATAGGTACCACAACGTTTGTTGCATAGGTACCACCACGTTTGTTGCATAGGTACCACCACGTTTGTTGCATAGGTACCACCACGTTTGTTGCATAGGTACCACCACGTTTGTTGCATCGTATCGGCATAATCGAATGCTGTCTGGCTCCACTCGTCGCTGTGACTCATGGCATTTAGTAACTGCAGGTCTGTACGAATCGCGACAGGCATCGCACTCGCAACTCGCTAGACCTCGGGGATGTGGGCGCACTGGGCCAACAAACTGGGTACAAGACGAGCCTCGCTCAATACAAAGCAATACAAAACATAAATCTTCATATCGATTGTTAAAACCGATATAAGATGCTGGACTTTGTAAAAATTTTGTATTTCGTTATTATTGGTCGATTGATTAAACATCATGAGGAAACTTTCATTACTAAGCGATGGACTAGCCCCCTGTCACGCAAAAAAAGAGTAGGTATTGAATGGGGGCGATTTGGGAGGAAAACGCACTAAACTAAAAAGGCCACTAAGCCCTCTAAACGTCATAATGAATCTTAGTTGTTGATATCAACTAAAATGACGTCGTTATGACGTTTAGAGTCTTTAGTTGCCTTTTTAGTTTAGTGCATATTCCTTCCAAATAACCCCCTGGCTAAAAGTGGGTACCTACGAATTTGTTTTTTTTTTTTTTGAACAAGGGTCGAACCTCCAGGGCCCGCTTCGGACACGCCACGTCGGTGACGTAACAGCCACAAGGATATCAGGTAGTGTACACTCGATGGGTATTTACTGTGTAATCCGTGAGCTCGAAGACCGCAGATAATTGAGCAACTGCATGGGAATCTAACTAACTAGCGACTGCTGTTGTTGTTGCAGAACTAA
Source organism: Argyresthia albistria (assembly GCA_963457715.1). Classification (NCBI taxonomy): domain Eukaryota; kingdom Metazoa; phylum Arthropoda; class Insecta; order Lepidoptera; family Argyresthiidae; genus Argyresthia; species Argyresthia albistria. The sequence continues at coordinate 11,816,506 of OY735252.1, forward strand.
CAAACAAACGTTTACAAGCAGCCTACAATGCTTCAGGCCCCACATTAGGATACCCTAAACTGAACTTGCTTAAACTGTTAACTACCTAGATAAATGTGGGCGAAACTGTGCCTCTAACACCTGGTACAGGAAACGAATTGACGACATGTGGGATGTATGGACTATGGATATATTGTGACTTCACAGACTTCAATCACCCCAATAATGTTATTATCTCCGCGTTTAAAATGAACAATTTTAATACTTAGATCCTTTCCGGAAATGGCATCCACCCACCGTCTTCCTCAATCAGATCGAGTAAGCTGAAGTATACCTTTTTGTTTCCTCGTTTAGGGCAAAGATAATATAATACGTTTAGGGTGCAAACAATCCCCTCTATCTGCGTGAAGCAGAGCGTGAAGTCAACTTTCAGCTCCAAGCTCAGAACAAGCTCCAAGCCTCCAAACTATGCACAAAATGTGATGATAAACCGTGTAGCGCCCTCTTTCGGAATTTTCTAAATAAATCAAGGACAGCGCCATCTGGTGCTGAAGCTATTATTTACTTGGAAGGAACCCAAACAGTTTAGTTCGTATTTACTCCGCACAACCATATGTTTTTGAGTGCGCTGATAAAAAGAGTTGCCAGTGCAAAACATTTTCCTGCAAAAGGTAAGAAACATTAGTATGCATTTCATGAAATGCCTCTTAAATCGCAGCTGTTCCAGGTCTCGAAGTTAATAAATCTGAACCTGGATTCCGGCATCGCATCGCGACTCATATGAGTGCTGAACTTTAGATATCCAATATCTTGCGTTTGTAGTGTGCTTACAGAATGAGAGGTTTTCCAGATCGACCTTGATCGAACTTTCAGTTTCAGATATAAACATAGATAGCATAACCGTGCTTTCAAGCGTCAACGTAAAAGAAGGGTACTTGCTCTAAGGCTTCGTTCAGGATTCAGGACACATTCCTCTCTGACCAAATTTGGTTTGGGAACTATATTTCTTGTCATCAAAGTTTATATTTGTCTTCAAGTTGAATCTTCTAATTAATAGAAATATTTTCATTCTCAGATAAATAAAAAGTGTACCCAGGTATGAATTATCAAACTAATGTAAAAATAAATCTAAAATAAGATATATATAATGCCAATAAAATCGAAGTACATTAGATGAATAAAGGGTATAGTATTATAATATCGGTGATAATAGCTATATCCACAGAATGGTAGATCTGTTATCAAATAAATAATTAAAACGAAATAGCTAGAGTATCTTATTGTAGCTAAATTTAAATTGTGTTAAGGTTATGTTGGAACTTCGAAAAAGCAAAACCAGAGCGAGCGAAGCGGAGCGGAGCGTGCGTGCATATGCAAACAAAATTTAATATAAAAAATACACCCTCTACCCTAAGATTCTGATTTTGGCCGACACGATAACATGTTTTAATGATCTCTTTCAATTAGTTTGACTATACAGTTATCAGGAAAAAACTATTATAATAAATATAGATGTAGCTTAGAAGGCTGCCCAATTAAAGTGGGACTGGGCCGGTCACGTTGCTCGAATGCTGCCAAATCGTTGGGCTAAGAGAACCACAGATTGGCTTCCAGTAAATGCAAAGAGAAAGCGTGGCCGACCCAGGAAGAGATGGAGTATGAATTGGGTCTATGGGATAAAGAGTGGAAGGAGACCGCTCAGGATCGAATGAGGTGGAAGAGGGGGAGAGAGGCCTTTGCCCAGCAGTGGGACATTGCAGGCTCGTAATAATAATAAAAAATAATAATAAATAAATAATAAATAAGAAAACACTTATTTGGCACTATATATCTCGATGATTTTAGGATGTTTAATTGTTGAATTGATTTAAAATTGTTTGGGGGCAAACATTTGCTGGCAAATCTACTATTTTGCCTTAAAATCTATTATTTAGCAAATTCAAAACTGATCGAATTGGCGATCGTTTCAATGACACCCGTTTTTAATGGGGAAAGTAGCTTCCCCAAACTGTGATGAGTGTGGCACCCCGGAAGACGTCGTCCATGTGCTGATGGAATGTTCGGAAGGAAGCCTTTAGGACGCAGATACATATCTCTAACAACAATTTACTTTTAGGCGTAGGTAATAAAAAGCATTCTGGCTTTCCCAATCACTGAGGAAGCCAGAATGCTTTACAAATTAGCACACATTTATTTTGAAATAGGTAGGTTATATTTCATTATGCTTTCCAATCATATTTTGACACGCGTTGACCGGTAGTGAAACTAACGCTTTTTGAAAGGTAGGACTAGAGCGAGGCAATGGCAATGTTGAAAACTTTGCATTCAAATCGAGCGCGCACTCTAACTGTCTTAGTTGAAGCAGGAAAGCTTTATATTTGGTACATTTAACATTTATTTATTTGAAACAAACATATTATGTAGATAGTTACCTAATATAGGGATCCTGGTACAGACGGACGATGCGTGTAGTGGAATGCCATCTCGGTACATTGAACCTACTTTACTCGGTTGGATTTGGTAGCCCCGCTACCTACTAAAAGTACAATGACAAAGCCAAGTGGATATAAAACGAATCGGTGAAAAATATGTTTGGGTCACCCACCCATCTAACAAATCCCCCAAATGACCAGTGAATGGTAGTTATTCAAACTACAAGTTCTCACAACACTAAAACTGTCACTTGAGTTTGACGTTTGCGTCCGGCTGTTTTTTGCCCAGTCGTTTTGTGAACATTTCTCGAGTGTGTGGCGTCGTTATTTCGGACAATAATATTCGATCGATTGTTTATAGTGTTGACAAAGAGTGCATCGCTTTTGTTGCACTTGGGCGACAATGGTATCACCGCTAAACTTATAAGAATACAGTGTGTAGTTTTCATTTCATTTATTATTACAATAGGAGATGGTCAGAAATCTGTTCTGATTTCGATGTATCTTGTGGCTGGATGTGAACTCTTCGTGAGATGTGAAAAGTGTTTTTGCGTTTGAGGATATCTTGCCCTATTGTGAGTATAGTAATAGGATTATATGCTTTTACATTCTCTTTCAAGAGACAGTTATAAAATCAGATCTTTGAAACAGTCCAAGTCTTTAAAATTCATTCATCTATGCATTGAAAACTGACCCACTTAGTATTAGTGACCTTAAACTTTTATCTGCTGTACTCTTATGTGTACTGTTGATTTTATACTTTACGATTTTTTATTCTAGTAGACTGAAATACGAAAATAAATAAAGTGGGCCAAACTAACTAGTATTCTATTCATGAAAATAGTTAGGTAGGTACCTATCATCGATGCATACTATATAATGTCAATGGTACCTATACAATTTGTTTTAAAAGGTAGGCAGGCACTTTGTAGATATTTAATCATATTAAATAAAAGTTTACTGCTGCTAATGTACACTTTTTCATATTTATTTATATCTATTATAATATAATTTTGTGTTATTTAAACAAAAATAAGTAACTAATTAGGAACCTTCACTACATTGTAGATAACAGCTGATTAGATGCAGTACCTAATAATAAAATTACAATACAAGTTACTATTGTAAGACAAGCTTATCAGAGAAGACTTTACTTTATCTTTATTCCGCTTACAGTCAGACATGTATGGCTAATCACTGGGTCTTAGTTTATTGAACTATAATACACCTGTTATTAGGTCAATAGCAACAAATATAGAGCAAGGATCCTCTTTTACAATAATAGGAACAATGAACCTAACAGTTAGTTTGGGCCTATGTTTACAATAATAGGAACAATGAACCTAACAGTTAGTTTGGGCCTATGTTTACAATAATAGGAACAATGAACCTAACAGTTAGTTTGGGCCTATGTTTACAATAATAGGAACAATGAACCTAACAGTTAGTTTGGGCCTATGTTTACAATTATAGGAACAATGAACCTAACAGTTAGTTTGGGCCTATGTTTACAATTATAGGAACAATGAACCTAACAGTTAGTTTGGGCCTATGTTTACAATAATAGGAACAATGAACCTAACAGTTAGTTTGGGCCTATGTTTACAATTATAGGAACAATGAACCTAACAGTTAGTTTGGGCCTATGTTTACAATTATAGGAACAATGAACCTAACAGTTAGTTTGGGCCTATGTTTACAATTATAGGAACAATGAACCTAACAGTTAGTTTGGGCCTATGTTTACAATTATAGGAACAATGAACCTAACAGTTAGTTTGGGCCTATGTTTACAATTATAGGAACAATGAACCTAACAGTTAGTTTGGGCCTATGTTTACAATTATAGGAACAATGAACCTAACAGTTAGTTCGGGCCTATGTTTACAATTATAGGAACAATGAACCTAACAGTTAGTTTGGGCCTATGTTTACAATTATAGGAACAATGAACCTAACAGTTAGTTTGGGCCTATGTTTACAATCATAGGAACAATGAACCTAACAGTTAGTTTGGGCCTATGTTTACAAATATAGGAACAATGAACCTAACAGTTAGTTTGGGCCTATGTTTACAACTCAGTAGAGGCATGTACAGGTACAAGTCAGAATGAAAGGTCTGAATTTGAAACTTTCCTCTTAATGTTTGGATAGAATATTAGTTTCACAGCTTGTTTGTTTATTCACAGAGGCCACCATGTCTAATGAAGACTCCAGTGTGCGGGTGGCCGTCCGGTATGTATTCCCCATAAAATAATACTTACGTAGGTTCAAGAGCACCATTAATATAAGTCTTCAACCATAGGGTTGTTGTAGCTGCAGCAGGTTCAATTGTTTCCTAGTGTGGGGCCAGAAGCAATGTATGTGCCTGTATGTAAATGTAATGTAACGTAATGTAATTACTGAGAGCCTTTGAGCATACCTTTTCAAATGGGTCCCGTAACTCCCGTATGTAGGTGTGCGAAGCGCGCTTTCGCGAAAATCATTTAGACTAGTCGATTGTGCGAAGGGTCGTTTACCTACACTTAGAGAGGTACAAGTTTCGGAAGTTCTTTATCCCCTTGGTGCATAAACTACCTACTATAATGTACTAATACAGTTTTCAAAACTATAAAGCATCCAAAAAGGTAACTCCGCACAAGCGTGCCTACGCGTAAGCGACCCTTCGCACAAGGCGCCCAGTATAATTGTTTTTTTTTCGCGAAAGCGTGCCTCGCACCTACGGGACCCTTTTGAAATACCTATAATAGGATATTTTCTATTTAGTCCACAAGGCAAACTCTGTAATGTATACATAACCAAGTACTACAAATCTAGATACATTACTGCTCATAAAGGAAGTAATTTAGAAGACCTTAGGACTTAACTCAAAGGCCAAACCAAAAGCTTATGCAAAAATTATAACTCAATTAAATCCATGTCATTCAGCCGATACAAACGGCTAATGAAATAAAAATGCTAATAGATACCTGACCCAGTCCCACTTGAGCTATTCTTTGACTAACTATTGTTTACCATTGTCATGGTAAGTATGAATACTTCACCGATGCCATTAACATAGTTGCCAATGTTAGCTGTTATGAAAACACCTGCTATTTGAATGACACAAGCCAAGTATTTTTTACGCAAAGTGAAGTAAGTTGTGTTTGTTTGTAATATGACCAAATGCCTAAACTCTGACCTCGTAACGAGAAAACATTACCAATTTTGGTAAAATGTCTCTACCTGCTGAGTTAGAGTCACAGCAAAGCTTCAATATGGTCGCATATTAAAATTAAGTATCACTTGTCTATACACTTTAAATGTTTCTTATCTGTTATTGAAGTAGGCAGGTACCGATGTAATGCTGCACTGCACATAGTTGTTAAACATTGAAATCTGAATACATACTAAAAGTATGATGACATCCACAATTCCACATACACTCGAGGCTGTAGTTTCCACTCCACAAATTGCCCTTTAGTCTTCGATCATTGATCGAAGACTTTAGTGAATCTTTTGCGCATTTACTCACACATTGAAAAGCAGTTTCCTATTTCGTATTACTTAATACTGGGAGTGGCAGGTAGGAGGGGGTGGAGCAGAAATTACCTTTTATAACGTTTTCGCGTGACGTTTGATCAAAATAAGCGCTCACGTAAATATGTCGACGGGGTACAAAACAACCATTTGTCAATGTACAAATTATTGGTGACACGGTAAATGCAAAAAGTTTTTACCCTTCCTATTAATATTAGCCTGGGGTTAAAATATGCACTATGGTGCTTGTTAGTCTTTGCGGCATTCAAGGTTCCAAGTTTGGGCTTTGAATCCCGAATAGCTGAATAGGAAGTCAAATAACCGTTTAGTTAAACCTTCAATCCCTGTCCTGCCGATGTCTCACTACGACAGCAGGTTCTGCCGTATCAGATTTCGTGCACTCCAGCTTGCATTGTGTGCTGGTACTGAGGCATCCACCGCAACGGCCTTCCTCTTTGTTGTACCTTCTGGTACAATCAGCCACACGCTAAATTACTAAACATACGTGTGGCTCGTAAAGTCGGCCAACTGTACCTCCGCAGACACTACTACTTAGCAAAATGGCTTTTATATTGCCTAATCTTAATTTGCGTCTATCTTACTCATTATTCTATGTCCGACAATGTAGTCATATGTTTCCCTCCATAGTTCCTACCTTGTACCTAGGTATCTTGACTGTGCTCGGCCTTGTCCCTTTAAATTTTATCTTTGTATGACACAACCTTCCTCTTATAATCTATCAATCGGCCTCACACACATCTGCTCGGATAATGCTTGGATAATGCCTGGAGGACGCAGGATACTTAAAATTCTCAGATGTATTTTTTAGTAGCTAAATTACGGACGAGTATCGGCTAATTTCTAACTTACTGAGGAAATTAGACCCACTATATGGGATGATACGTAGGCCAACAAAGCTCCAATAGAACCCCTCCATTGATCAATATGACTTCCAACAACCTAATCTGCTAACCGTTCTTAGATATCTTCTGTTTTTATACGAAATCATAGAGTTTTAAGATTCCAAGGTGATTTTTTACCCAAACGCGATTACATCTGATGTTCTTCAACCGCGTCAGTTGGCTCGGTTACCACGGGAGTACCTACCTAGTTGCTTTTTGCACCGACCGACTTACGGTATTCTTGGGTGCCCTAACGTTGCTTCTCTGTATTTGGTCAGCGTTTGGTCGCAAATGGCATTAGAACGCATACTGTCCCATTAGCCTTAACGGTTAGTACAGGTGCAGTTCAATTTTATATAAGGATCACCATCATTAAACTAATCTATCAATAGGCCCGGTAATAGAATATGTCGGCTGAGATATCCATCATATTGTCAAAGAAGGAAACTTAATAACTGCAATTTATCTGCATATCAATTTGTAGTTGTGAGTAAACTTGTTCTTGTATCTTTTTGTTGTTTATAGAAACTCACGACTCTTTCAGTTGTTTATATAGAATTGCCTAGGTATTGTATTTGTTAGGGCAAGGATTTGGATTGGAAGACAGCCGATATCATTGTAGGAAAGTAGATATTAGGCTAATACTGTATCAACCATACGTAAGGCAATATTATGTTATCCGGAGCGAGACGGTTCCATACCATCACACACTCACTCAGCCCCCTGAATGGTAATGCAAAGTAGTTTCTGTCCCAATCGCGTAAGATACAAGAGATGTATACTCCGTTGGTGCCAACTATACCTAACTAATTACTGCATCTAAGAAGCTAACAACTGTAACAGCATAACAGGTGATTAAAATTCTCGCAATTTCGCGGAAAAACTTCCGGACATGCTGTCGGTAATTAATGATTGCCTGGCCGCCTCCTTTGATCAGTATCGACGACTATTCGCGACACGTTTCACAACCGGCGTAGCACCTAGCACTATTCCACGGCTGGCGCACTAATGCTTGATCGAACTCTTTAATTTACTTCTATTAGTTAATTAGAGAGTACTGCCGTAATGTAGTGTAGAGTACTCTTGAAGGTGACACATCGTCGTTAGCTAAAATATGAAGATATAATTTGCATATCTGAAACTAGCCGCAATCGAAAGCCACCAAAGTTAATGTATAATAGAACGGTCAAGTTCCTTGCAAACCAGTGCCTGAAACCGAAATTAACACATCAGCAGGTAGCAAAGATTAGGTAATAGGTAGTTTGATGTCTCTACAAAAAATAAATGAAAACAAGAATATTTCTGTAGCGTACAAGTTTACCTGGAAGACGGCAGCATTAGGGATATTTTCGTCGCCTTTTAAAAGGAAATGATAAACACTGCTATTTTGACAGCAGTATTTATGTCTTCCCTCAAGTTCTAATCAATATTCAGGTGGTGTAGTGTAGACTCATAGTTTGGTGCCTTTCTGGCTGTCGAAGCCGCCAACTGACATTTATTGAGTAGATGCAGTGATTTGGTTTAAAAATTCAAGCTGCGTACTTTTGCAATGGTTGAGGATTGGGGAACAGCCAGATACCTATTTCATGTTCATACTTTGCTTGTAAGGCTTCAAACCACCACCATGGTTTTAAACACAAACATCAAGGAAACTTACGTCAAGCAGATCTCATTTGATCTCCACATCTTGCGTGGTCTTATTGTGGTTGAGGGAAGGGTACCAAGACACGTCGAAAAACGATCCTAATGATTTTCAATCCACTAGCTAATTGGATGAGGTTCAGGTCACGAATCTGATGCCAGAAATCTTACTGTTGGCTAACGGTGGAAGAATTTCGCATTTTCTATGGTTGTATAATATTCGTGACGACGAAGTTTTAGATTCCTGCGAAACGGGCTAACACTTACCTGCTTCACCTTAACATATTGAAGTGGGACATGGCTGAGTGTACTACTATAATCTATAATTTACGGCAAGGACGTCTGACTATTTATTGATTTAAAAAATCCTCATAATTAATATCCACTTCCAATTTCGGTCGTACCTTGAATTGTGTTAACGGTCTAACTTACCTCACCTAATCTGTCAGTGACCGATCATTATCGTTTCTGTAAATGTTCGAATGTTTTTTGTTCCTCAGAAACTAGAAATACCTTAAAACTATCAGCAAGTTTCCGACCAATGTTCGTTAGTTGGTGTTTGCCTTTTCAATTAAATCTATTGAAAGGCATTCTAAATTGTGCGGGGGAAAGTAAATGGCTCTACTGCTCCGGATGGGAAAGGCCAATGTAATGCAATGCAACGTCCGATCATAAGAATATGCCTTATATGTAGTTGCTTATGGGCAGGGAGATGCGGCCTCGTGGAATATGTAGTTGCGTATGGGTAGGGAGATGCGGCCTCGTGGAATATGTAGTTGCGTATGGGCAGGGAGATGCGGCCTCGTGGAATATGTAGTTGCGTATGGGCAGGGAGATGCGGCCTCGTGGAATATGTAGTTGCGTATGGGCAGGGAGATGCGGCCTCGTGGAATATGTAGTTGCGTATGGGCAGGGAGATGCGGCCTCGTAGAATATGTAGTTGCGTATGGGTAGGGAGATGCGGCCTCGTGGAATATGTAGTTGCGTATGGGTAGGGAGATGCGGCCTCGTGAAATAAAAATTCGCTTCATCGTCAAGATAAAGACCTGGCCCCCAATTCTACAAACGGATGGCATCCCAGTTGCTATAGCGAGGGCACAGAAACCAGTTTTGGGCTTGGCGACGAACGCCGGGACGTGCCGCGCCCCGGCTACACACCAAACTGCCCCCCTACCGCGCAGCCGCTGTCGGCATCGGCTTTGTGTTTGACTTGCCGTATTGTCATAATGATAAAGTTCAGTCTTGCGCGTTTAAACACGATGCCGATGCCGACAGCGGTTGCGCGGTAGGGGGGCTGGTTTCTGTGCCCTCGCTACAGCAACTGGCATGCCATCCGTTTGTAGAATTGCTGTCCCAATGTATTATTCCGAACAAAACAATAACAGGTGATCATTCTACAATTCAGCCTTCCCGTTTCTGACAAAGTCTCCTAAATACATATTTAATATAGTTCTGTCTGCAAGTTACCGTGTTATCGATTGTCGATTAACCGAACGACATAACAATTACTAACCTACTCCCTTAAACTAGCTCACATTGTTGCCCTGAATAACTAATAGTATTTGAAGCCTTCTTTCTGACAATTAATTATGGTGTCATGTTTCATCTTTCAGTCTTCCTATAGCGTCAAGGTATTTACTAGTTTAGTTTATAGATTGTTTCTGTACGATGTATGTTGCTCACCTCATATGTTCCTAAGTTCCTATATTATCTACCTCTAACAGCGATACTTCAGGAAGACTTTAGGGTTTACCTTACTCCCAAGCCGTCCCTGCATAATCAAGTCTTCCATCTAACTTCGGCGGAGGTCCCATGACGCTCTGTTCAGTCGATTCCATAATAATAGATACCTCTACACAAACTACTAAGTATACATTACAAGAACCTACAAGTTTTGCGCTTATGAGTCCAGAGGCTTAGGTAGTTCTTTAAAAGAAATGGAAGAAATTATATAGGGCTCTTAAGGACAGTCTTTGGCTGTGTTGGCAGCTGATAATAGGTAGATCAACTTCAAATTGCAGTAAAATGCTTATTTATAAGCAGCTCGATTGATATCTCCGGGTCAGGTATCTATATTTAATAGTTGGCTGACAATAGCGTCTCATAATGGCGCTTTTCCGCCGCCTAGATTTCCATGGCCTCATCAGGTTACCAGTTTTTCTCCGTCAATTGCACTGTCATTATTCTCAAAGCAATGGCTATTGTGTGTGAGACGTCAGTGTTTGCGGTATATACAATGCCGGACGCCGAACCAACCCATCTGATTGAACCAGATGGCTGATGATACTCTTATTTACTTATAAATGTACTTCTTCTAATGTCTGGAGCTCACCTATTTAATTATTAGAACTGGTCGCCATATTGTGTCTTCATAAGTTAGGTAGATAAAAATAGACACATTCTACACCTACAACTGTAAGAAGGCTTACAATAGGATACTGTGTCATGCTGACAACTACCTAGTTTAATCATAATAAAGGTAATTTAATTCATGTTATAAGAACTCGCTTGACCCATACCTATTCCGAGTAGCTCCTAAGTCTCGGTGTGTGGGCTGACTGTCATTTACTTCACTTCAAAATTGGTCTCGTCGACCTACCTATGGTTTGCAGTGTGCTGCAGTTGGCCGTTACTACTACTACTAATTTAAAATCTTGACTGCACCAGTGACTTCAATTCAGTGTGATTCGTCCATAACGGTTACATCATAAATATATCATAAAACATTGGAATAAATAAATTGAAAACTATATCAACCATCAACACATTCATTCAGAGACCCTGGTCCCACGGTATGTAGTTCTATGTTGTGGAAATCAGATACCTACTCTGCAAACTTGTGAGCATTGTTTCGCCATTTGACGTCGCCCATTATTTCCTGTCTGTTACCGGCACGGATTGAAATGCGCCGCTCGCGCTCAAAACATTACCCCCTTTCGCGTGCAGTCGGCGAAAACAAAACAAGCGCTCCCCACACCACTTTCATCACGGCTATCCCCATAACCAAATGTCAATGGTGTTGCATAACCACAGGACAAGCAGCGAACGTTCAATTGTTTCTCGCCTCTCGTTCTTACACTCTCAAAAGACCAAGACAGGCATACAAGAAAGGCGAACGTCCGTGACGAGCCAGATGGTGCAGCACCGGCTTTTGTTTTGGTTGAATGCTCGCCGCCTGTGGCCATGGCATGGCACGGCAATATTCTATTTGTATTGCACCGCTATCGCTATTATATGACACTGCGTTCCGTCATAGGCGGCCAGATGTGGAATCTCAAAGTCGACTAGGTGATACAGGATAATGTAAGCGATAGTTACATTTTTATGCAGGTTTACCCACGCTCTGACGGTTTTGACAGTATGGCTCTGTGAGCCCATTGACTTTCCGTCGCGAAATCCAGCCTTCGTAACTGCATTCACAATTATTGCAAAACATGTATAATTTAACAGATGCCTTAAAAATGTGGCTATGATCTATGATTCCTAATGCGTCGTTCTCAGTTTACCCTTGGCTAATTCAACTCTATCCAAACATCACTAAAGAGTGCGGAAACGAAACCCCATACATTGAACGTCAACTTGCCAAAAATTTGAATCAATTTGAGATCAAAAACTCTCTTACATATTTCCTAAGGTTAAGTCTATCTCACCCATGAATTAGCATCCGACTTGCAGGCCCATCCAGTAGGCTCGCGAGTACACTTCCATCGTTCTTCCTACGCATGTTCCACAGTGGAACCTCCACTTCACCATCTGAGCCGCTTGCGATATATGATTTATAGAGCAGCTAGTACTTATAAGCCCTGACTTGGGCCTACCTATTGCAAAACGCACTGCAGCCTTTTGGTGACTGCTTGAAACGGAATGGTGGCCTGGCTACAGTATGGTTTTGTCGATCTTAGCCATATCTTAGACTTTACATTTGCTGACCGTTATCGCAGGCTAGGACTATAGGATATGCATTCGTTCCTGAGAAGTTTCTCAGTATTATTACCATCGACCTGTCAGACAACAGTCGGACTACTCCGTTACGTGTATGTGGGAAAATGGCGAAGGAAACAAAACTAACGGTGGTTAGCAAATACAGCATTTCTGCAATGTTTATTTTGGGTGTAAAATAGGTTTTTATAAAAAAATACTCTTGACCTCAATTATGTTTTCGCTCATTTTTCTTGCCTTGCCTATGCCTTTGGTTGATGAATTAATACTAAAATCCCTATACAATTAATTTAACTCCGTGTTAATAATGGAATGTGAGAAAGTTCGTGCTGCAACTTGTAAATACTTTACCGTGCCAGAGAGAGCTTTCTACTGCAAGACGAATATGGGAATATAACAGTTAATTAGGAACTCCCCTCCCGTATTTAATTTAGTGATTAAATACGCTATTAAAAGGTTTTACGATTCGGAGAGTCATTTCCGGAGTTGTGGCATGCGCCGTAAAATGAAGAACCTTTATTGCCCCAACTTGCAGACAACCGCTATATGGATTCGGTACAGATCATCCTTTTTCCCATACGGGGTGGCAGAGGCAAAACTGTGCTCACTTTTAGCCAGTTCACAAATCATCTTATCATCAAAATATTGAATTACTTACTAAGATACGTCATTGGCTCCGTGGTCTAGGGGGGATCCGCTTGCTTCTCACGCAGGAGGTACAGGTTTGAATCTCGGTGCTAACCATGTAATAAGTCATATGTTAGATACGTAATACGGAATGGAAAACATCGTGAGAAAACCATAATTACGCCATAGCTGCGGCTACTAGACTACCCCTTTACAGAAAGTGGAGGAGTGAATCTCGTGCCAAAATTGGACACAGTTTACTTTGTTATTTAAAATCTTTCAAAGAAGCGTATTTTATTCATATTGTTACAACGACATTGGATATTCAGAGTTGTCTCTAAATAGTAGCATTAGATCTCTAAATTGAGCTTTGGTTTGAATATCGTCTCAGAAACAGAATGTCAGTGGAGGTGCAAGAACTCTTTATAAGTTTTTTCGAGTATCTACTCTCCCTGTAAATGTATAATCACAATAAACGCGTCGTAGATATAACACCCCGCCGCTAATTACTTGGTGTGAACAACTACACACTGCCTACGCACAATGGCAGTTTTACAAGTAACAAAGTAAAAGCAGTGAATAAGTCGTAAGTTTCCGCACGTTCTCATTGTTCGCTTTATTCCTATACAAGAGGCTTTATAAGCTGGAGTACATTCATTGTTGAATTGTTGATAACTGGCTGAAAGGGCTTCCCAGTGCTTGTAGTTTTAATACGCTCCTTTATTAGGCAATCTAGCATATACCAACAACGTGTAAATGAATTAACGCAAAATGAGAAACTGCTTTGTTAGGGACATCATTCTGAGTAACTTTCATTATGAAACCGATTTGATCAGAGTAACTTTATTTTGTACTTCTCAGTACATTAGCCTGAGTGGGTAAGCTGATTTGTATGGAGAAGTGAGAAATAAAGTTGCTCTGATCAAATCGGTTCCATATTTAAAGTTGCTCAGAATGATGTTCCTAACAAAAAAGTTTCTAATTTTGCGTTAATTCATTTACACCTTGTATAATGAATCAGTCAAATGAAATATCCGCAATCAACTTTACACATTCATTTTCGAAATATACGACCGGATGTGCCGTATCTTTCCTGTTTACTTTTCAACTGTAGGAGCCTAATTGAACTTTTAAGGTCCATAACATAACCAAAGCAACTCTAAAATAGCTGGTTTCTATAAAGTTAGAATTCGAAATCTAACGCATAGGGATGCTATTTGGCTATAATTTTGAAGCGACTGTGTGTGATCGTGGTTTTAAGAACCTAACTATTTACTGGGATGTTTAAATAGCGTATGTATTTATAGGGCTTGACAAACAATATTTCATCACCTCCTCCATGGCAATTTCCCGTCAAAGTCCAGATTAGAGGACTTACCGCCCCTCAATCAAATTGGACGCATGCAGGGCTGTTTTTGTGCAAATAAAGGTTTGCTTTCGCTCTTGTCCACAGTAATTGCATTCGTAATAGCTTGGTTTTAATGATCTCCATACATGCTTCCAGATCCAGATAAAGCAGGGTCAGTCAGTAGATTATGGGGACCTACTCCTAATCAAGAATCCTTTGTCAGTTTCCGATTTATGACTTCTAACAAAATGATATTTGCGATGAACAAGTGATCTTATGGCAGAAAAGTAGTCAGTGTGTTACTTCTCTCATTTGATTTCAATTGATTTCTCCTTCATATTGATTTTAATCATAAATTCTAAGTGTAGAGGAAAACTGGCATCCTTCCCGACGTTACCCCAGGATCTGGTTGATTAATGTGCAAATTCACCTAGTTCCCGGTGCACAACTGCACACACTGATCGCGTGTCCACACGCTCGCGTGCTCATGCTCAGTTGTGTAACTTCAGAATGGAGAGTACAATAGCCCCGCTGCCTTTTACATTCGCGAGACGGGCTTCAAACAGGGTAATAACGGGGTGTCTGGAGTTAATTCGGTTGTGTTCTGTAACAATATCATCATTATTGTCTTACGCTGTAGTCTTGTTTGCTGGCGCTGCCGCTGTTGACTTGCGAATTCCACTGCTATTGTTCTTTTACCAAAAGTTATTTAACTGCTTAAATTGAATAATAAGCATTAATATTAAGCAATATTAAACCATGATAGGAGGCGAAATAGAAAACAAGTCTAACTATGTTGATTCATAAATCAACTTGGGACTAAACATGTCCTGGAATCAGTGAATGCCGGAGGGCTTCCTAGACAGTTATGTCGGCAATAATTGGTACTTCCGTAGGGCTGCCAGCTTTTATTGAATTGCCAGCACACACACCTTGACAGTGATGTCAATAAACACGCAGCATGGTGACAACTAAACATAAATGTAGACAGAACATACATAATGTTTAATAAGCAGCACGCGTGTTGCTAATTACAACAATTAGCTTTATTGTACCTTCATCGGCAATTAATCATGGAAAAATTTGTGATAGATGGTGAAGAAGATTTCCATCCGTATTTCCATAACTCTGGTTCTTTCAGTACTTCGTTCACTGATGGAGCTAGTACAGGTAAATCAGTTGCAAATCGATATAATGGTTTTGAAAGTAATATTTGCTTAACTGCCTAGCCGAGCAAACCGTCTTTTACCACTTTCTTTCCTTGACCGGAACTAATCCACAGGTACTTGGCCGTGATTAAACAAAATAAACATAAACGCTAACAAACAGCCACTAAGCATTGTTTCTGGCCCCACAAAAAAGGTAAAAATTGACGTTACACGTACCGAGTTACACTTACTAACTCTACCACCCTTTGCAGGATCCGCCCGCAGACCCCCAGCGAGGTGGTGGAAGGCTGCGGGGTGTGCGCGCGCGCCGGCGGGGCGGCGGGGGAGGGGGGCGTCGCCCTCGGCGCAGAGCGAGCCTTCACCTTCGACTACGCCTTCGACCCCAGTGCAGGACAACAGGAGCTGTACGACACCGGGGTCAGGAGGCTGGTGGATGCCACTTTGGACGGGTACAATGCGACCGTTTTGGCGTATGGGCAGGTGAGTGGATGATGAAGATTCAGACATCTGTTTACTGTAGTCCTTCTTTGGTTTTCATCGACAGGTAAAAACACTGGGAATTCGGTGGAAGAGACATTCGATTACCTTGTGTTGAGCGGGTGTCCCAACTTATCTTCTATCTATTTCCCATGTTCTAAGTGTGATTGGAGGCGCCATAATAGAGGTACGCCATGTAGAGGATAAGGGAGGCGCATATTTGTTTTAGAGATGTCATAGTAAACTACGACATAACAACGTATAAAACCTGTACAGCATGACAACAATAAAATCTGCTGTCAGAAGGATTGTAAACATATAATTTATGTACCGTATCATCGTGAGATCATAAAATATTAATTACATTTGACACGTTGATCTGACTTCACGTGGATCATCGCGGTTATTCTACTCGTAACTTAGTCAAGGTCTTGACATCGTTAGTGACACATAAAATTAAATGATGCTTAGTCTGAGAAACAATATCGAATATGATACCAAGAATGTATGTTGTTGCGAACGTAAAAAACATTCGTAGGTTTCGGAGTAGCTCCTCCGAATAGATCCAACTAATCCAATAAGGTACATATAGACGAGCCTTAAGAATTTAAGGCATCGTCCCACGCTCGGATGTGGAAATATCTTCCTCAATGACTATTCTGCAATGACGAAGAGCTTATTGTTTCCAATATCTGCAATATCGTGGCAGGTCCGATGAAAAAGTATAGATTTGTGCAGTCTAGATTTCGAGATAAGCGCAATAGTGAAAGGCTAGATTAAGTGTCGATTCAAATCGAAAATTACAAGAACAGGTGGCGTGACAGACGGCATTCACTTGCTGTACAATCACCTAATTATACTTCAACAGTTAAAAGTTCTGCCCTCGTTCCCAGGAACCACTTACATAGGTAGAGGTACGGTCACCACTCCTCGGCGTCACTCATCGATCCCATGTCGAATACGATACGATACGACCTAATTCCTCATGTTATGTTTATTTTGGTATGACCAAACAAATGGCACTTGGAGTACAAGAGTTCAAGGTGACCAATCAAAACTTTTGACGGAGAAACTATGCTACTTTTCTCGTGACCTTCGTCCGCCGAAATTGGAATTCAGAGGGGCGTAAAATGACATAATCAGCTCCGCAGTCTCATGGCCAGCTTGCAGGTCCCCGCATGGCCGAATTGCAAGTGGCGTGTGCCCCGTTGCCAATTCACGAATTCCCGATGCCCACGCGCACTGGCTAATTACATTCAGTACAATACAATGACAGCCGATTATAATTTGCATGTCGCAATGCCGCTAAAAGTTTTTATTTTAAAGGTGCGCGGAATCTGCGCAGGCGTCGGTCCTTGCTTCACACCTACACTGCTGGGCGACCTCCTTTCTGCCCTCTACATTTAATTAGGCTGCAACAATTTGTGCTTATTAGTGTAATGTCCTCGGTTTATGAAATTCTTGGAAGATGATTCTCTTAAGTGGTTGCTTGACTTCTTCGCGACTTAAAGTTGATCAAAAGTGTCATACACCACACGCTTATTGAGGAGCTTACGCTTAGTAAGCTGGGACAAGTGACCCGACTCTTATAATTTATGCGTATGAAAAGACTGATTTACGATAGCAAACAGATAATTACACTAAAGGACGTAGACCAATTTCATTTTATGTAGAGTAGGAAGTAATTAAAGGCATACGAAGATATGTCATACTTCACACACCTTCCGCAATCATTACAGTCTAGCTGCAACAGGCGTCACGAGATCAAACATTACTATCCCCGACAGCAACTTAGATGAATAGTACGTCATGACTGCCCACGATGTCTCTCGAGACCATAACTCTCCAGTGTCTTCGCAGTCATCAAAAGGTTTTATGCCTTTAGTTCCAGTCTCTCCAAAACTCTACCTCATAGATCCTCATTAAAGTATTTCTGTAGTCATCGCTGGTGTTCCTTACAACGCCCACGCATGCCCATAGTGGTGGTGTGTTCTGTTATCAGTGAGGATCCGCCGCCGGTGCCGGTTGTGAATAATACATCGCTAAGGCTTATCTATATCGATGGGAAACCCTCTGTTGCGCAATACGAGGCCTCTCACGATATTGATAATTTCAATTCATGGAATTCTGAGAACACTGACGCTAAAAAAGCTTTTGAAATAAACACGAAGATATTCATTGAAATTAACCAATAGGTTTCTATGAATCGTTAGTCCCCATCCAAAACCTAGAAATTGAGGTAGATGATTTCTAATAAAAAACCTGTGACTTAAATGCCGAAAATCATTTCTGATTTAACAAACAGCCTTTATTTATTTACCTACCTACCTGATATATGTATTTGCGTATTAACGTTCGTGTCTATATTAATAACAGACTTGTCCCTAACCGTCCGTTAACGTCCTCGGTCCTACGCAGCATCATTTAAAATAGCAAATACCTGACACGGTGAGACAAACGATTTTCACATATTTTTGTGAACGAGCAAGTACGAGTATACTACGCGTATAGTCTTGGAAATATATGTTGCCACATTTGCGGTCATAATATACCGGCCTTACGGCCTCCGACTGTGCTAACTAACTATGCTCATTCACACATTATATATTATATTTAGCATGCTGCGTTTAGTCATCAATCAGCCTTACAAATGCGCAAAAACCATCAATTCGATTGTAGGATGATGGTTTGAGGACAGGATACCTATTTCGAAGATTACAATCTGTTTTCTTTTATGAATCTTTCGACTAAACGTGACATGATCAAACGCGGGTCATAAGCAGAATTTTATGAAAATCATTATTTTTACACCACAGATGTCAAGATATTTTCCCCCTTCGAAAATTAGTCTCCATCTCAACCCACCTAACGTGCTTTTAAATGTACACAAGCAGGATATAAATAAAGGTAATGATAATGATCCATAACTTGTTGTGGACAAAACTTCAGCGGTAATCTTAAATGAGGTGCCTAATAAGACGATGCCCAATTTATGAGATCTGAGAATTTGAAACGGAAATGAGTAATCTTAGAGTTTCGCACAGGTGGCCTTAGAAGATAAGGTTGACGATGATTGGCATGAGAAACGATTAATGATAAAGTATGCAAATGATTGAACAACTCGAACATGATAAGGTAGAGAGAAAACCCTATCTACTAAAGAAAGTAGGTACCTAGGTACTTGGATCATTGAATCATCATGGTTTTAACACGATAGAAAGTTTTTAGGTACTTGATTTACTTTGGTACGCATAGTCACAATTAAACACCACAAAGCAGGAATGAAGCCATTTTCACTCTGCCTTTTCACAGTAAATTCTTCCTCTGTTTATGCGAAGCAAATGATGGCTAATTTGGAACATCAAACAAGAATCATCTGCCTACATAAATGCATCTTTATTTATCCGACAAATTGTAGTAACATGAGCAATCAGCGGAAATCTTTATTCTCTGTAATTATTTTATAACCTGCACCTTATTTTTAGTCAATTTTGTCCGACCGCTCATCCTCTCAATTTACCATTTTCAATTACAAATACTTGTATCAAAGTTAATCGACTAACCGTTAATGGAAGTAGTTATAGTTAGCTGGCATTTAGCGCCTGTGCCTTATATGGGCGGGCGGCGCGGGCGCTTTGTACGATCTATATTAGTTGCGCGCGCATGTTTCCTACATATGTACTACTATGACATGGCCGTTTATTTCCTTAGTTATACAGGGTGACTGTGAAACCCCTAGCTATATTTTAAGTGGTTGTTACGGACATCATTCTGAGCAACTTTCACTATGAAACCGATTTGATCAGAGCAACCTTTTATTTTTCACCTCCCACTCCCCAGTACAGTTTGGCCTGAACGGGTCAGCTGATTTGTATGGAGAAGTGAAAAATAAAGTTGCTCTGATCAAATCGGTTTCGTAGTGAAAGTTGCTCAGAATGATGTCCTTAATAACCCCGTGAAATACAGGGTTTCACAGTCATCCTGTATGTAAACTTGCATTATTAAAAACTTGTGAATGACGAGATTTTACTAGTAAAGCGATTTCAGAAATGTATAGAATACTTGACAAAACCAAATCATACGAACACACTAAAACGTTAAGATTTTATTTAGTTATTAATTATGTAGGACATTTTTGTATCAAGTGTGCATAGTGATAATTGAAACAAAAAGTAAACTTTACAAAAAACCACAAACTCTATTTGATTAGATTGAGTTTAATACAAACTGTAACCCCTAAATCCCATTGGGGACTTAATTTTGTCAAATCCCATCTCAGTGCTACCCCACGCTACTAAGGAACCTCTGTACAAAGTTTCATGGCTCTAGGTCCACCTGTTTAGGCTTGCGTTGCCCGTCAGCCACGCATTGTTTTTGTACCTAATATTGAGCAATTCTGGTGCCCATATGTGATCTTCATCAGCAGTTCTATTATGCTTACCGTGAGTAAATGCACGAGATATTACTAAAAACACAAAAATCACTATAGGTCTGCCTATAATATTTGAAGAGTTCCCTCGATTTCTCCAGGATCCCATCATCAGATCCTGACCTGGTGGTCCATGGTACCAATGGGAAGATAAACCCTTTCAAACAAAAAAATATTTTCCAAATCGGTCCATCCTTCTAGGCTCAATCGGGGCACATACCTACATACATAAAAAAAAAAAAAAAAACAACCGGTCGAATTGTAAACCTCCTCCTTTTGGAAGTCGGTTAAAAATAGGCTTAACTCTCCTTTCTTTTATTATAGCTTCTACACGCGACAGTTTAATTTAATCCTATTTAAAACCGGGCCATATGCCTGCGAGCAATCATGAGCTGATAAGAAATCACGTTTTGATATCGATACCGATAAGGTACAAGAAGTGACCATATTGAATCGCCACTGCACTCGACTGAAGCTGATCTTTACATAAGATGATATCATATATTGCGTTGCTAAACGTTTACAATAGGGCTTATGATGATAAAATAATAAATATCACACTATTATTTTCAGATTTTTAGGCTAGTACAATTAGAGTATGTATGACTCAACAATAGTAAATTCTAGACAATACTGAATAAACTATAAACTGCTTAGTATCCAGCCAATCATTATAAACATAACTATAATTGAAACAAAAAGTAAACTTTAGAAAAAACCGACTTCCACAAACCCTATTTGATTACATTGAGTTTAATACAAACTGTAACCCCTTGTCCCCCCCCCCCCCCCTTGGGGAATTAATTTAGTCAAAACCCACATCAGTGCTACCCCACGCTACTAAGGAACCCCTGTACAAAGTTTCATGGCTCTAGGTCCACCGGTTTAGGCTATGCGTTGCCTGCCCGTCAGCCACGCATTGTATTTGTACCTAGTATTGAGCAGATCTGGTGGCCATATGTGGTCTTCATCAGCAGTTCCGCATCACAATATTATGCTTACCATGTGCATTTGCACGAGTTATTATGAAAAACACAAAAATCACTATAGGTCTGCCTATAATATTTGAAGAGTTCCCTCGATTTCTCCAGGATCCCGTCATCAGATCCTGACCTGGTGTCAATGGGACCAATGGGAAGGTAAACCCTTTCAAACAAAAAAAAAATTTTCCAAATCGGTCCACCCGTTTAGGCGCTATCGGGGCACATACATAAAAAAAAAAATAAAAAAAATAATAAAAAACAAATATCCGGACGAATTGTAAACCTCCTCCTTTGGGAAGTCGGTTAAAAAACAACTACAACCCAATGTACCTAGTACATTGAGGAAGGCTACTAGTAGGCACAGAAGAGATAATAGTACATAGTACTCCGTACTATAGGTAAAGGTTAACCTATTTGATCAACGGAATTCGTAGATGAATATTAACATGTATTCATACGAGTTCCGTATGATGTGTGATTATTTCTGAACTTAGCATATTCGTTTGAGCGGTCAACGTTATCTTTGTATAATCTGCTATCAGCTTGTTTACGTTGTTATCAGACGGGTTTTCCGATAAAGCCTCTACTTATATACCTTCTAGTCCTACTTCACATACGCGCAAATATAGAGATCAGTACAGGTCGCACATGGGTTTATTGGCACCTGAGTGCGTCGTAAGGAGGATAACCTCTCTCTCATTCACTCTCTGCTAGAAAGAGAGGTTACCACCGTCGGAGTACGCAATGATGCGAAAAAGAGAGGTTCTCCCTCCACGCGGCATGACCGTATCTTAGACTCTATTTATGTAGGAAATGTATTACTGTTTTTATGAATCCCTCCATATATCTTTCACTGATACTGATGACTACCTATGTAAAATTGTAAATCAATATTCTCGTACGTACACAAAACACAACACACCCAGTTTTATCATTGGCGCCTCATTATAAATCCCTGTTATTAACATAGGTACATAACGATTAGCTGGTTGTTATCTAGAATTTTTCTCCATACAAAGCGGACGCTTAGATACGAATGCCTTTAGTTTACATACATTACATACATTTATTTATGTTACTTGCGTCATTCGCTAACTTTATGTAAGAGGTTTCAAGATTCTTTGGTTCAAGGACGCGAGGAGACTGAGGTGTACATCAGAAATTAAGTAATAGCGTTGTATTACAAATTGCTTATTTTTAATTGAGGCTATGTTTGGTATTTTTATGTAGGTACATAATTTGTTATTTCTTTATTGTAGTACTACACAAAACAGACATGATGATTTCCACGATGTCTGCCTGGAAGGTTTTTTGTTTTAGCAAAGAGAACAGACTAAAATGTTCCTCTCTCTAAAGTTAAGAGAGTCTGGACTTGACTGAAAGCTTCCGACATTGTGTTGTGATTTGCCTTCGTTCCACACCACACTAACTGCTATTGTTATCACTCATATTCACTCATTAGGAAAGTCTTTGAAGTTATTTGTCTGACATGCTGGACTGCTGTATAAACGACGAAGGTGTATAAACGATAGGACAACACTTTTACACAAGGTCCCCCATGTGTAAGTATTTTAACATTATTTATTGTTAGCAGCTTTAGTTCTCAAGGGATTTAAAATAAAGATCGTCATCTGCCAGATTGTTTCAAGTGTGTGATTTAAAAAGTCAATCTGGGGGCGCGGCAGCGCCCCCAAGCCAAGTCGAGCAAAAAGCAAAACATACGGGCGCAGCAGTAACATCCTTTACAGGAAGCCATTCAGAGCATATTTGACCTACCTTTTACTCCGTTGTGGATAAAGATAGAAACCTGAATTCCCGGCGGCTAAAAGGCACCATGTCATAAGACATATTCTCAAAATTTCAATAAATTTGAACCAGTAGAGTCGAAGGTACAGCAATTCAAAGTTCCTCAATTTTGACACTCACTGACTCACTGATTCACGATCATGAAAACTCAAAAGGTTACTTCTAGCGAACCCACAAGCTTAAAATTTTGAGCATGGTTAAAGTTTAGCCTGCAAAGCCAAGGAAAACTCAAACATTGCGCAATTTTAGCCCCAATTTCATAATATATTAATTATCAATAAGCTCAGTACACGACTACTTCGATTCATCGCTATTCCCCATTAGACGTCGCTAGTCGCTATGTGTATCTTGAATCGCGGTATGGTTTGGTTCCAGCTATGATTTAAATAAAGCGGTTACAATATTGTCTAATATCGCTATTCCCCATTAGATGTCGCTAGGTGTGCATTTCCTGAATCGCGGTATGGTTTGGTCTGAGGTAAAGTAAAAGTAAATGTAGCCCATTAATGTCCCCACCGAGGGGCACAGGCCTTTACTTGGATCCGAGTAAGATTGAGCCATATTCCACCACGCTGGCTCAGTGCGGGTTGGTGGAGGGGTTTTTACGACTACTACATACTACGAAGTAGTGATAGTAGCCGGGACCTACAGCTTAACGTGCCATCCGAAACACGGAGTGTCCGATAATGTACTTAAGACAAATTAATCATCTCATTGGTACATGGTCAGCACCGGGATTCGAACCTGCATCTCTTGCGTGAGAAGCAAGGTGAAACCCACTAGACCACGGAGCATGGTTTGAGGTATGATTTATATTTATATAATTCACCGCCCAGACTTTTCACAAATCGTAACATCAAAGCCACAGAGAAGAGCCCATAGAGATATGGAGTGGGCTTTGAGAAAGTCGGTATCTAACGCACAAGAAATAGTACCCGAAAAGAAAAAAAGGAAAGTTACTTACAAAAAGAAATGAGATCCCAACAAAAACATGCATAGGCATATACAAAAACGCCAGTCTCGCAGCCTGCGCAGTTTATTCTACCGTAAAAAGTTGTGAGATCTAATTTTAAACCAAGTCGGTTAATTTAACCAGTATCTGTGTATGGTAGAATCTTTCCAACAACTTTATTATCGTATACTGTTAAGTACCTACCTAATTAGTTAACTAATAACATTTATAGTGATCGGATCAATATAAGACATCTTTATTTCTTCAATAATAATTAGAATAACTTGGCAATCGCGCTCAACCGACCACTCTATAGCACCCAGAGCACAAATGAATATTATTACTCAACACAACATATCTCTAAATAAAGATAAACTTAACTAATAAGAAAACAACGAATTATTTCGGAGCGAGAGCAATAGGTACATTACGTTGCACACACGGTCCTATAGTCGACAACTTTTCTACGTGCGATTGCCAAGTCATTCTAATTATTATTTAAGAAATAAAGATGTCTTATATTGATCCGATCACTATAAATGTTATTAGTTAACTAATTAGGTAGGTACTTAACAGTATACGATAATAAAGTTGTTGGAAAGATTCTACCATACACAGATACTGGTTAAATTAACCGACTTGGTTTAAA
The DNA here is from genome assembly GCA_963457715.1 of Argyresthia albistria. NCBI lineage: Eukaryota > Metazoa > Arthropoda > Insecta > Lepidoptera > Argyresthiidae > Argyresthia > Argyresthia albistria. The sequence continues at coordinate 11,841,358 of OY735252.1, forward strand.
ATTAGATCTCACAACTTTTTACGGTAGAATAAACTGCGCAGGCTGCGAGACTGGCGTTTTTGTATATGCCTATGCATGTTTTTGTTGGGAAAAATTATACTCCACTCCTATTCCCACACGCGCGGGTAGAACTTTCATGAGTCAACTGCTAGTGATGCATGTATAGGTAGTAACTTCTAGTTACATCTCTGCTCTGTCGGGCGGGCCTGAGGTTTCTTGATGAAAAATAAGCTGCCAAGTGCGAGTTGCAAGAGCGTTTCGTACAACAATAATAGGACTAACACCAGCAAAATACCCTAAAAGTACCCTAAAATTCAGATATTCATACAAACTTTGCACCCCAGATTTAAGGAGGGAGTAAGGGGGTTAAAGTTGTAGATTTCAGAATTTTTATGAGATAAATAAAGGTGCAAACATGTGCCCGCATACCAAATTTCAGATTTTTAGGACTTCGGCAAGTACCCTAGAGGTTTTGATGACATGCGAATCGGTCATATTATTGAGCACAACTTTTTCAAAATAAGTCTTAAAAATAGTATAAAAATACATTTAAGATCCTCACACCATGCGCTTTCATTCGATATGTCACACGCCATATTTAGATTTTTTGAATTTTATTTTTCTTATTTGGCCCCCCAAAAGTGGCCCCCATATTCCATATTTATATATTTACATTGCCCTTCTGTCTTTGGGTCACAGATATTGATATGTGTACCAATTTTCAACTTTCTCGGTCTAATATTTTATGTTCTGAGTAAATTACCTGTGACATACGGACGGACAGACACACGAGTGATCCTATAAGGGTTTCTTCTGAGATACGAAAGCCTAATGATCAGAATTAAAGTGTTAGTTTCGAAGTAATATTACACTGTTCATTTGGACTGAGATTTGGACACCCGGACGCATAGGCAGTGTCCTCATTGAACGCAACCATCGCGTGAACCCGCGATCAAACTATAAATAAATAAATATTGACTTCGAATAAGTGTCCGAATAGGCCAAAATTGGTCTATTCGCACGATCGATGGTCGCATTGCTTGCTCACGCGATGATCGCGTGATCGCGTCCTAACACCATCGTCATTCGCTTGACAGCTCTTTGACTTTGGTCTTATGTCAAGGCATCTTTAAATATTTTTATTGCAAAGACAACAATCTTAGTAGTTAGGTTGAGTCGAGGGAAAATCGTCAGGAGGAAACGACTAACCATATCGAGTGTACGTTATACGTACGATCCAACTATAGCCGCTACACCAAGCACCTTCTTACAGAGGTAAACAAATTAGCACATGACGTCACACAGCAAACAGTATGATCGTGCGCATCCAGTTATGGCCGTCCGATGTTTGTATTATGTCATACAGATTCATAAAACACAATGGACTTGAGATTGTACTGCTCAGTATTGAATACGACTAAACAGTCACGACCTTGCAAGGTAGACGCATGCAAAGACATTACAAACAATCACGAGGCAGGTAGACAGTAGGACGCTTGTCTCCGCTAAGTTCATTGTTAATTTCCTTCAGAACTTCAAGTTGGGTATAGAAATCCTCTTAAGACTAACTCGGCCCAGATGGCTCGTTTCATCAAAAGATATGTCCATTTTTAATCCTCTGTGCGGACTGGAATGGTATATAAGTTTAAAATTTTTCGAAGAATTGCTAAACCCACGAATACAAGTGAAAAGAGAAAACATGAATGCAATTAAGTTCTACTCTATCAGTCACGTCATGAACCACTTAACTTATTAAACAAGTTAATTAATTTTGGGGTAACTAACTAACCATGACTTTTATTTTGGTGTCCTCGATTAAACTCCTTCACGAGCTGTTACTTTGATTAATGTTTAATATTGGCACGTTAACTAAAGTTCACGTCTGTCAGCCTTTCGTGTCAAGATTTATCTATAAGATTTACCGAGTATCTTATATTTTGTAGTCCCTTTGCAAAGATACAATGAATAACCGGCCAAGTGCGAGTCGGACTCGCGCACGAAGGGGTCCGTACCATTATCTATAAAAAACCGCAAAAAAAATAAAAAAACATGTTGTATGGGAGCCCCCCCTAAATATTAATTTCATTTTAATTTAATTATTTATTTATATTGTGAACATTTTAAGCGTCTACCTGCTACCATTATCAATATCGAGCAAAAATTACCAAAAAAATCACGTTTGTTGTATGGGAGCCCCCCTTAATATTACATTTCTTTTATTTTTTTAGTATTTGTTGTTATAGCGGCAACAGATATACATCATCTGTGAAAATTTCAACTGTCTAGCTACCATGGTTCATGATATACAGCCTGGTGACAGACAGACGGATGGACGGACGGACGGACGGACGGATAGACAGCGAAGTCTCAGTAATAGGGTCCCGTTTGGCACCCTTCGGGTACGGAACCCTAAAAACGAAATTACCTAGCTGGGCCAAGCTGCATAGATAGTAATATTTTGTATGAAGGCAGACCATACAATTGCCGTACGTACAGTACTAATTGTATGGCTTGCCTTCATTTATTGCTTTTATCCCGTGATTCTATGATTATGCCAAATCTCTTTGCCAACACTTTATGCCATTGCAAATTTTGAAAAGGTCTGGATTTAACTGAAAAATATTTTCAGTTAATTCCAGACCTTTTCAAACCGCACACTTTTGTAACAAATGTTCCCTCCTGTTCTCATTTCCTGACTTCCTCATTCTCTAATGACCTCTCCTGTGTCGTCGACCCTGTTGTGTAAGTATGGGAGCTGTCAACAGCGTGCTCCGTGAAGGGTTCCGCAGTTAACAGTTATACTGGCAAAACTATTTTTTAGGCCAAGCATCTATAGTTTGTGTATAATTATGACAAATGTAGTTCAAGTCGGTCTCTTTGTACGCGATAACCATGCTCTCTATATTCGGATGGATTATTATGTTGATGAAGATTTAGGTGTTTTAACCCAACCAACGCAACCCGAAATATGACACACGCAAAGTTTAGCCGGTGGTTGAGCACGAGCTCTACAATAACTTTTGTCTGCAGTGTTTGTAAACACGCCATTTGCTTTGTTAATTGTGTGACCGCCACATGATCAACTTCTATTGTTTTGGCCGATATATTAAATAGACAAACACTCTCGGTAATGATTAATGAAATGAGGCAAGAAAACTAAACGCTCAGCTAGAACAAAAAAGTTCTTCCAAATCGTTGACAGTAAAGTTTGACTCTAGGCCAAAAGATGCTCAAACATGGCTTGGGAAGTCGGAACGTAAGACTAATTCCGTATGCCGGTCACGTGGTTTTCTATTGTGGACAGTAACAGGAGTCACACCTCGAGGAGTGGTCATTGACAGTCCAGACATTATTCGCTTTGTGGGTGGTCATTACACCTAAATCCCTGTTTATTGGAGATGGACTCTCCCATTGGACTTTCTGAGACCAATCACACCGGAAAATCTTATTTTGTTTACTGGCATATGCGCTATAAGATAGAGAAGCTATTAAGAATATATCATCAAGTCCATCAAGAAGGGAAACCTAATAGATATTTAAATTACAAACTTTAGTACGTATTGTATCAAAATATGAAGAAACGACTACACCATAAAAGTCAGCCATAACTTGGACCCACTCACGGTATAATAGAATACTCAAATCTAATCGCCACTAGACTTTCACTGACAAACGCGCGTTTAGTGTAAACCAGGGAGCACTTATCCAGTGGAGAGCGCATAGATACATTTTCCTTTGAAACACATCTCACCAATTTACGGGCAGCGGGGGACGAGGTAAGAGAGCTGTGATTGGTCAGACGCTGCGAAACTGTCTGGCGGCCCGTCATCGTACATAGGTTGCGTATGCGAACGTTTGTAGAATACAACAAACGTTTGGCGAGCCGCATTCCCCCGCAGGCGCAGTCAATTGGATATATAGTCTCTGGTGTAAACAGACGTCGCCCATACTGCCCTCAGCCGCCCACAAAATCTGTGCACCTGGATTTATGACGTCATCAAGATGCTTTGTGGTTAAGGCATGCCAGTGAGGTGCGAACATATAGTGAAGTTCTAAGTACCTTCACTGAGTGGGTAGTTCCGAATGCAGTTTAGAAAGTCAACTCGAGCGGCAAGCGTGACTCTACACTCCATGGTATAATAGTAAACTGTACCTAGCAAACGTGCAACCTATCAGAGTCTTATCCTCGCAATAATAAAGTCTGGTTTGGTTCTTTTGAAAGGTCTATTTTGTTGAGAGGCAGCCTCTCAGCCCCCTATAGTGCGTCTACTCAACTCAAATACCTCTCGCCATAGTTACCTTATACCATGTATACGTCACGTTACTTGATAATAGTAATTGGGATGCTAATTGCATCATGACTTCATGACTCACCGCTTCATACCGTGGTTTTAACGGATTGGTTTTTGGTCCCGCAGATTTTGATTCTGATTGATGTCTGCATTGTGGATGATTCATCGTTGTCCGTAGAATGTAGAACGTTTTTCTAATGTATTTTTTGTCTCACATCGTTACGACTCTTTATGCGTGTTACAGAGATCAACGTCTTAAGCGGGCTACACACGACATGATATCGGTGGCGATCTAGGGTGTAAAAGGGGTAAAAAGGTAATAAACTGGAGCCGCCTGCTGTGTGTGAGTACACCACTCCAAGCGCACACAGCAGGCGGCTCCAGTTTATCAACTTTTTACACCCTAGATCGCCACCGATATCATGTCGTGTGTAGCCCGCTTTAGGAACTCCGTGCGATATACCGGCCAATTTGGATAGATATATCGTGATTCGAAAGCCCTTCTTGAATAAGCAACTATTTTCACAGATATTTTTAAAAACACTGTCTCTTCTCTCCTACAGACTGGCTCCGGCAAGACATACACCATGGGCAGCGGCTGGGAGGGGGACGGGGAGGGTGAAGAGGAACGGAGGGGTATCATCCCGCGCGCCATCAGGGACCTCTTCGCGGGCGCTGAGGCGAGGGCCGACGATGCTAGGACCAAGGTACCATCATCATACCAACCCGTCGTCATCAAGCCCATGTTGACAGACTGATGGACATAGACGACATAGGGGCGGTTTCGTCCAGCGTTGTTCGTCACGTAATGGGATTCCGCAATTACAAAAATGTTTGTTTTTACTTTAAGTGTGTTTTATTTGATCTTTAACAAAGTAAATTCAAAGGAAATAATATTTGTTTCCTGAATATTCATCAGTTTTCCCATAAATTGAAGTTAAAATTGTACTCAGTCAATGAGGAGTTCCATTACGACACGATATTAAGTTGCGATCAAAAAACTAGTCTTTTAATTGAATAACAGCATTTATTAATTGAATACTTGTTATAATCAGTCTTAATAAATTAACCAAAAATATGGCTAATATACTCACATAAATGTAATTTGGGCCCAAATATACTATTACGTCACTTTTGCGTACTATGTACGTACATAGACGTCTTCTCTATAGCGCTAATTCTCACGGTCCTGTAGGTGCCACCCGCATCCGACGAGAAGCCATCACAGTAAAGGCCGATTTTAGGCTAAAATTACAAAAACTCTCAAACTGTTTGACAACATCACCAGTGTGTGAGTGTGACATTTCAGACCCTTCTCCACGCGTTTGCAAAAATAAGGCCGGCCGGTTTGTTTGGCGTGGTTGATTATTTTCCTAATTATTTTTTGGTGAAATACATTACTAAATCATCAACATCATTGACTCTCCCAGAACTATCTGATCCCCTGTGAATCTCTTCCGTGGCTATCTGACCATGTAATGACCATGTTGTTGTCTTATTTCAGGGATTACTACCTCCCGAGTTCAGTGTACAAGTGCAATTCATAGAGCTGTACAATGAGGATATAGTTGACCTGCTGGATCCGACAAGAGATACTTATTCAAAGGTAACTGGGCCTATTTTAATTGACTTCTGGTTATGTATCTGATTTGATTAATTACAAAACAGATGGGAGCTATAAAAAGTACTAGGCGTATACGAAATAGTTCAACACCCACAACACGCAAATCAATCACAGCCACACTCAGCTACGCTGAAATAATACTAACCATTGGAAACACATCCTTAGAACACTGATTCTAACACACAGAAGGGTTACGCCTACCTGCGCCAGATGATACGGGAGCCACGCCTGATTAGACCTTGTTTGTTGTATACTCGAAATGAAATGTAACAAGTGCTTATGAATTACCTGTTACGGTCAAACAAGCGTTGACGTGCTGTGGTCGGCATTGGAGCGTGCTATCAGACATTTCAATGTAGCCGCTTATTTATGATGCGAAATTAGCATTGATATCGGAAATGAGGACAAATTTTAGTAGTAGCATTGAAAATGGCGGGTCCGAGATTGTGTAGTTTTTAGTTGAAAAGTCGTAACTGTAAGTTGGTTATTTATGACGCCCAAAGATGTATGGAAATGGCTGATCTCTGTGGGTTAGAAACTTAAAACCGTTTTGGCCTTCACCTTGATTTCAGACATGAATTATGGTATCATCAACGAGTTGAGGTATCGTTTTGCCAAATTCCGAATATATTGTTATCGAGGGCGGACAGCATAAATCCATCGTATCGCCGAAGAGGGGCTACTCAAACCGACTTTTCGACAAAAGAGCGAAAATACTTTCGAAATAATTCACGCTGCTGGCTTTATTTGCTTGGCCGCAGACAACATGGCTAATCCTGATTTTCCACCGACGTTCTCGGATTAAAAAAGATTTCACCTAGCGAGCAAAATCTGGCTAAAGATGGGCACAATTGTGCCACTGCCACCCCGTTTGGGAAAAGGCGCTATCGGACCAAAATCGAGCAAAACTCTATATGATTTGACGCTCACGCTCCGACGTTCGATAGATTTTCATACGATCAGACTAACGTTAGTGCCTCACGGGCTTGCTTACCATGCTTTCCATTCCAGGGCGGCCTCCGCATCACAGAAGACGGCTGCGGCGGCGTGCGCATCGTCGGAGCCTCCTGCAAGGCCGTCCGCGGCGCGCGCGAAGCCCTATCCGCCCTGCGCGCCGGCGCCCTCGCCCGCACCACCGCAGCCACCAACATGAACAGCTCCTCCTCTCGCTCGCACGCGGTCTTCACGCTCATGATGAGACAGAGACGGCTGGCGGCCGAGGAGGGGGGGATGGGGGAGAAGGAAGAGACGGAGGGGCCGGAACAGTATGAGACGCTGACGGCGAAATTTCATTTTGTGGATTTGGCGGGATCGGAGAGGTTGAAGAGGACTGGTGAGTTCTGAGTCAGTTAGTTAGCAACAATTAGATTGTGGTTAGCACCGGCCATACGAGTACGTCAAATCAGCACCTTTGACAGGATTGCTATACTTAGGCGTCAGAGTCAGACAAAAGAAGAATCTAAATAACCATTTGAACTGCATCAGTATATTCAGTTACAAATGGAACTCGGAAGACGGCAGTTGTTTATCAGAAGAAAGTAATCACAGTAGTTGAATTATAACATCGGAAGGCTTTGGCACGCCACCTAAGGGTTGGCAGCGTGGCGGCTGTTCTCAAATATAGTCAACCACACCAGCACGACAGCACGGCCCCGCTTCGGAACCGCCGCCGACCGCTTTGTTTGTCATACTTCAAACAGTTTCTTGTATTATTGACACCTGTCCCGCCACCGTTCATGACCCTCCGGTGATATCTACCTTCAAAGATGGCGGCCAATACTAATAACAATTCCTCCGTCAGGAGCGACGGGCGAGCGCGCGCGGGAGGGTATCTCCATCAACTGCGGGCTGCTCGCACTGGGCAATGTGATCTCGGCGCTGGGAGACAAGTCGCGGAAGGTGTCGCACGTGCCCTACAGGGACTCTAAGCTCACGCGGCTGCTGCAAGACTCGTTGGGAGGTGAGAAGGGTTATAGTGCTTCTGCTGTTGGTGACGATCTTCACATGGGATTTTGACTATATGAGCCACATGCGAGCCCATGATTAACGAGTTGAATGAAGGTCGCCGTGAAATTAATGCGTGACTCTGAAAGCTTGGATGTGTGTGACATCTCTATATCCGTGTCGGACTGTGGATCCGATCAACTAGTAATGATAAAAAAACATACAACCGAATTGATTACCCCCTCCTTTTTTGACGGTTAAAAACGGGAAAATCGATGTCTAAAATATAGTAACAGACTAACCAATCCAATTCAGCCTAGATCCGATTAATCAAAATTTAAAAAGTAACTACTACTTACCTGTACTAGCTGCGGAGTAATTACTACTTACCTGTACTAGCTGCGGCGATGGGGTCGCCCCCTGTCACGTATAATGGACTATTGAATAATTGACTAAAAGTGTGCCCAGTTGTGCCTTTGTCACCCCGTATGTGAAAAGCCGTGACGCTAGTTGTTATGTTACTACAGAAGCGTCTAACGTCCGTTTGTTCTGATTTTGATAGAACTTTACGCGGGCCGTCGTGGTTTTGACGGACGCTTGAGGGATTAAAAGTGTAACGTCATCCGCAGGCAACAGCAACACAGTAATGATCGCGTGCGTGTCGCCCAGCGACCGCGACTTCATGGAGACCCTCAACACACTGAAGTACGCCAACCGCGCACGCAACATCCGGAACCGGTGCGTCGTGAACCAGGATCTGACGTCACGCACCATCCACCAGCTGCGGCAAGAGATCGCGAGGCTGCAGCTCGAACTCACCGAGTACAAGCAGGTAACGTGTTAACACCCGATCTTATTAACACGTTGAAGTACGCCAACCGGAAACGTTATATCCGGAACCGGTGCGTCGTGAACCAGGATCTGACGTCACGCACCATAACAGGTTCGGCCAATCACATCTCGCTATTTTGAATAATAGAGGCACGTGATTAGCTGAGGCTGATTTAACCAACCTGCTAACTTTATCAGCGCCCAGGAAACCGGTGGAATATAGTATTTAACATGTTGAAGTGCGACACAGGATTCCAAAAGTTGTTTTTCACCACTCCCGCACGAAAGAAGTGTCTTTCCTCTACGAAAACAGTGAGGAAAGTTAGTTTTTCCTCACTGTTCGAACAGTGAGGAAAGTAATGATCCCGTTCAGAAACTAACCTTGCCTGATTTTTATGTTAAGTTTTAAAGATATTTTAAAAAATAAATAATTTTATACTTAGAATAGAAATACTTATAAGTTAAGATTAATAGTAAAGATAAGGCTGTAAAAGTGGTTATTACAGGCCTTACTGTAATTGTTAACCAGATAATTTCAGAAACTTACCAATAAAACAAAATCATAAAATAAACATACCAATAAAATCCAGCATATAAGAAATTGAATTAAATTACTGTAGGTCATTCATGATCACTGATTATTTATTTTATTATTTTATTTTATAATAAAGAATTATTCTGATTTGCTTTGTGACTATTTAATTTATTTACCTATGGTGACTGAATACTTTCTTGCTGGGAGTGGTGAAAAGTTTTGTATGCAACATGTGAGCAAGTTCATTTGCTATTCGTTTTGTTGAGTCTTTCGCTTACTCAGGATTGAATTTTATAATCACTCGCTGCGCTCGTGATTCTATTTTTCAATCCTTCGTTCGCTCAAGACTCAAAATCAAAACTCATAGGAAAAACGAACTTTCCTCACTTGTTGGATAAATAACTATTCCTTCACATTTTCTTATAATAGTTAAATACAGCTTTTCAACGATATTTTGATGATATTTTTTCAACTAACGCTTGATGACCAATGAGGAGTGAAAGATCTCTGTTGATGACAGTATCGTTGCATAAAGTTGCGTAGAGGTGTCGCCCCCCTGTAAATGTCAATAAATCAGCCAAAAGATCGTTGCAAGACTGTATTATGTACGCCATAACAAAATGTCAAAAGTAAAATAAAGCATTTAACAGAAGCAAACTATTTCTTCCAACAGGGCAAGCGCATAGTGTCAGAGAGCGGCGAAGAAGGCTGGAGCGACGTCGTCCAGGAGAACGCGATCCTCACGGGCGAGACCGAAGCCCTGCGGCGGAGAGTCAAGGCCATGCAGGGCACCATCGAGCTGCTGAGCACGAAGAACAGCGAGCTGCTGGCCGAGAAGGCGCTGGGGGCGTGGGCGCCGAAGGATGGCGCGCCGGAGCCGTCCGAGTGCTCGCTCACTGCTTTAGTGCAAGGTACTGTAACTGTTAGGTGCTATTATTGAGAGTTAGCACGAACTTTACACGAGAATAACTTTGGCATTAAAAAAATCCCGCATAAAAACAGTCTTCCAGTTTCATCACCAGGTCTCATCATCAGGTGAAATTAAAATGTGAAACCTTTCACAACGAATCTCACGAAATCTCTTATTAGAGATGAGCTCGCTCTTGTACATATTTTTCTATGTTAAGCTATTTTTACTGTCATGTGAGTACAAGAGGCCTTTGCCCAGCAGTGGGATATTACAGGCTCATAAAAAAAAAAAAAAAGTGAGTACAATAAAAAAATATATACGAAATTACGAACGAATCTAATGAGCCTAAACTCGATGGGTTTGCTAGTAAGCATCCCAGGGTTCCTGCTCCCACCTTCGAGCTTTGCACTCCATCATCAGATCAGCTCGATGGTACCATATTGTGATGGCACGCCGGTTGTGATCGTCTAGATGTAATGTTAAATAGTGTGTTGAGTGTAATAGCTCAGTACAGGAACCTTGCAGTGTCAAAAACATTGTCTGTGCATGATGTTAGATTTTTAATATTGCAATTTGCTCGTTTTACCGCCAGTGTATAGCCCGAATGGATCAAGAGTAATCACAAAGCCCATTTCCCCCGAGCTTACTCATATCATGGTATCCTGAACTCCTTCAAGTAATCTACAAGACTTCGGTGGCAAAGAATAGCACAAATATGTCATTTATCAGTTAAGTTCAGATATACCATAGTAAGTGATCGGTTCGCGTGAGAAAGTGAATTAAACCCGTGTGAGTTTTCTCACCAGATAACGACCGCCTCACTCTGACACGGGGAACCCTACGCCAGTATCTGGCCCTGCGTACAGGAGTGGGGGGCGTACAGACCATCTTTCGCTGAGAAGCGTTTATTATCATCACGTCTTAGGGACATGGAAATTTACAAGGCGCACGGAAGCTACCTTCCCCCATTGTACCATGGATTTATTATTTCAAAAATATTCAAATGTTTAGTTTGGCCAAACTAAGGTCGATGGTCTGCCGCAGAAGACAGGACGTGATATATGGTGCCCAGAGACGCTGCCGCTCCGCCACGGGGATACACTGGATTGACCTTTCGAGTCACTCGGACCTCGCACTTTCTCCGGTCACTTCAAGCCATCGTTACAAAATAACAAATATGAATGTGGCTGTTTGCCCGCTCAATCAATCTCGTCAACACTGCAAGGTCTGTCTAGGTAACCTAGGTGATGCCTAGATATCGTACTCATGGATGCCCTACGGTATCTCCCTTTATACTTGTCCAGGTCGTTAGAAGTCCCGTCGTCCAAGCTCCACGTCGATTTCCGTCGTCTCTCAATCCAGGAAATAAGTATTCGGACTATGTCAATCAATCTAATCTAATGTTGAGTGTTTGCTAACTAGACTGAGACTCCTATATTCTCCTCAAATAATTCAGTGTATATATGTACTTTCAAATCTATCAACCTCCAGAAAACTCTAATCACAAACTGTTTAGTAACCTTGTGTTTTGAGTGAACCCTGATGTATGACAGTGGTGGTTGTTTATTAGCATGATGGCCTGGTCTATATGCAGAGTTATTTCACTAGAAATTTGGAACTATAATTGATTTTAGCACAACCCCCACTGTTCTACAGACTTTCTAAGAATCTTACGGGTAAGGAAATACAAGAACGCCAGATATATAGTAAATCACTTCATTTATTTTAGATGACCAGAAATACTAAAAAAAAAAAGTATAGAAAATAGATATTATTTAGATCGTCCTTGCCTAACTTTGCCAAGGACAATCGGACGTTCTGTTCCTAAGGCATTTCTATGGGGAAAACGAAACGTCCAAATAAAAAACCCTCATAGACCATTATCAATTGATAACACAATTAAAATAAACAACCTTAAACAAAGTCTATGCTAATCTTACACTTATTTACAACTAAAATGACGTAGGTAAGGGGTTCCCTAGTTTTATTTATATGCAGAATCAAATCACATCAACTTGACTTATTCATGGGTGGTTTTTGGCTGTCAAACCCGCCTTGTCGGTAATTTATTCATACAATAATCTGATACGATACAAATGTAGGTTATAACCAATTGTTTAGTCTATAAATAATCAATTCACACCATTGAATCAAAACCCATTTCTTATCTCACTCATTTAAATTGGTCAGAATCCAGGATTGGTACATTTACAATAATAGACCAGTGTGATAAATTACACTTGATACTTCCGTAAAATTGAACATGATATAAAAGGAACCCCCTCCAACATTTAAAATTACACACAAACAATTACATGTTATATACAACACACTGGTAAATCATTTCCACAAATCTCTCGGTGCGCTAATGATAGGATAACTTTTCGATAATTTCTCATGAAGTCTCATTGTTAGCTGGTTATCGTTGTACCATAGGTAACAATCTCGCCCGGTGCAATTGCCGACCGACTACCTACACATTCTTATGCACATATAGACCGTAATACTAGTCACAAAGGGGAGTAATTTACCATGAATAATACATCCATCATTATGTTTAATGGTACGGGGTCTTAGCAAAGGTTTCCCAAAGAAAATTATCCATTCTGCTCTAATCAATTTATCTCGAATATTATGATTTGGTAGCACACGGTAGAAATTGTGAAAATAATGTACCAAGCAAATGAACACTGAAAGAATACTTTACCGAAATTTCCGGGTACGAAGATCACTCTTAAACTTGTACAATTCAAAGGTATACAATCAACAAACAAATGAATAGGTTATTCAGTAAGGGTTCAGGAAATTTAGTTCTACATAGGTTTAGTATACTAATGATACACTTTGAGCTTCCACATAATTTGACTTGATAGTTCTCGTGTCGAGCCTCGAATGCCACTAATCTGCCTTCCCGCAAATCCTCACTGTCTCCGTCAAACTGATCCTTGAACAAAGAAAAAACTGGCGAGCACTCTGTTTTAATTTATGACTATAGACCCGTCTTTGAATATTGAGTTTACTATGCGACGCTTTAGAGTTACTTATTAACCTACTCCTTCTCATCATAAATTCCCTGTCAACAACCCATGGTGTCAAAGATATTGTTTTTTCTAAGACAAATTACAAAGAAATTTAATGCTTGTTCGAATGCTGTTTGGATTTTTTGTCTAACCTCTCTAAATGAAAAACTGCCCAATACAAAACGAATACTAAGATATTTCTTGTCCCTCGCTAAAACTGTTAGCAGATGTGTTTAAATGGTTTCTAGGAGAATAGAAGATAATATTGTTAACAAAAAAATATAGTGATTGCGTGGTCCATCTCACACTCCCCCAAATAGATTTGGAAACTTCAATACTCCCCCTATCTCCCTATTCCATAGTTTCGAAATATATTTCCCCAAATATGCACCAATCTCCTTCAGTCTCCACGCAATTTACTAGTCTAAAGATTTACAGCTATTCTCTCCGATATCCCACGCTCATCTAGATCTTCCCACGAAACTCTATTGTACTTATCGAATGGCACTATAACCGTCTCCATTGCTTACGACTCTTCTTTGTTATTCCTCTTAAAAAAAAACCTTTTTTTTTCAACAATAACCCTACAATTCTTTGCTTATCTGTTCCTGTTTACATTATACGAAAACAAATGGATTGTATTGTAATTACCCCATACTTTTACCAATCTAAGCATGAACTAAAGTATTGTTGTACGGTACAGCCTCTACCACAGTCACTAACAATATCGATATCTGTGCTATCATCCAAAGAAACATGTTCCTTCCTATTAATCTTATTTATATACACGCCCGGATTTGATCTGAAATATCCCTATGAGAGAGTATTTTTCCGTATTTTGAGTTTATTCACGTCGCTAAACTGAATTTTCAAATATTCGTAACATAAAACAACATAAAATTCAGTAAAATAATTCACAACCGAACGCATTGATAGTTAATACTGGCGACACGAATTAATAACGTGATAAATAATGAATTTTAATGCCGTTAACTAACCCCTTCAAACAATCGTAAAATTAAATTAAACTAAATCGTTTGTCTGTACCCAGAACTCTACAACAACACTCTGGATTTTAACTAGCTAAATATATCGACAAACGGACGGACTTATAATCTTTACGAAAACCAATCGTAAGTAATAAAATTAATTTGACAAACGGTCGGACTTATAACCTTTACGAAAACCAATCGTAAGTAATACATAAATTAATTTGACAGACGGACGGAAAACCATCGATATTAACCATTGATGTTTCCTTTACTCTTCCTCATCCTCAGTCCAATGCTTCTTTCCAAATTTGTTATTTAAACAACATCGAAGTTATTTCTTATTCTTAACCCTCTCGTCGACGCATCTTATCTATCTATTGTTCTCCATTGTTCGTTCGCTCGACCCGCGTGCCTCTGATAGTGAACCAGTAAAATTGATAAACTCATAGAGGATGAATCGAATCACTTAAACCTCTTACAGTTCTAAATAGTCCAACCTAGTAATCCCGTGGCCAAACTAAGTCACTAATGTCATCATTAACATATCTGTACAAGCCAAATTCGCTTAGCTCCATTTACAATTTTAGCTTACGTGTTCTTTATTTTACAATAAAATAGTGTCACTAACGCACTCGTTAGAATTGGTTATTTCATTCATAAAGCGCCTTCTCTATCAGTATCACAATCATCATATTATTATCAGTAGTGTGCGATCACCGCACAATATCGTCACAACATAGTTATATTACGGACCCGATAAATTACATACATATATGCCTTTCATCAAATATGCCCTCATTCAATAACTCATTTGACATAACCTATCCTGAGTTGTGGGAGCTCATAGGTCAAAGTAAGCCTTAAATTTAGTAATTAACTATATGTTCGGTGGTGACTTAATTTCGGTAAACAACTTTCTCTTGCCTAGGCTGCACTAATACCATCCCATAACGCGCTATCAATCAATCAAATTTACTCTCTAATGCTGGGCCTAGGATTTACATTTCAAACAGATTCGTCAACGCCTCCATTAAATACAGGATGTTTCCATGCCGTCCGAACCAGGAATAGTTACTATTACGCCAATTATCCATTATCTAACTTGATATAACTTTAAGGTTTCAAAAACTGAAGCAAATGACATGAGTTGACTGTTTATAATATTTTATTATGTTATTTAATGACATCTATTACGTACACCTAAAATTTACCTTACCCTTGCCCTCACACTATGAATATAATTTTGGAATAACCGTTCTAGATAGGTATCTTAGATTATAATACTGAGATTCTGTATTGTACACATGAAGGTGTTATACCAAGTTGGTAAGTAATATCCAACCGGTATCCAAATAGTAATAACAAAAACCCTTTACAGCTAGACTTGACTTCCCGCCACACTATTTATGCTTCGATTATTCTTCTTACGAATTGGACATTCATCCCGACATCAGCTGTTTCGAAAGTTAAGTTTTATTTTTATTACATCCAAATGTTTGTTAAAATATTGCCACTAATTTAAACAAATTTCGACATCGCTCAATGCTAGTTCCGCAATAAATAAACAAAAGCAGGCAACGTCATAAACATCTTCAAATTTCTACGAACGAGATAATTTGAGAAAAAAAATAAACCCCAATTCTCTCCATGTGTTGGGTCAAAACAAAAGTTAACCCACAAAAACAGTCCCCAAGTGCAGCTATTGATGCCGACGAACACGATACTATTAGTTACTTTCCTAATTTATTGAACAAAAGTGTCAAGAAATGTTAAGTTTATGATCACCTTGGAGTCGTTCTGAAAACTATCCCTTTTTTTTGTGAACCACACCACTATGAGAGGCCTATCACATATCCCTAAAAGTGGTTTGCGAAACCATAATTTACAATCGATCGTTCGCAGAACTGAGTATTCAAATAATTAACAAATGATTGCGTATTTAACATTTAACATTTACATACAGGCACATACATTGCTTCTGGCCCCACACTAGGATACTCTGTGTCGTATGTTTCGCCTTTATACACCTTTACTATGTATTTTTGTCCTGTGTAATTTTCCTTTGTGCAATAAAGATTACGATTACTATTTACAGATAAGCTCGCCTTTGCACATCCTTTTCTCTATCATAAGCTATCTGTATTATGCCATGTGAGTACAATAAAAAAAATTACAAAATTAAGATTACGAAAGTAAGGTCCGTTACAATATTTCTTACAATATCTACCTGTGTTTTTTTTTTCCCGACCTTCCTACAGTTATATGTTATTAGTTCATTTAGTCTACTCCATCCCATGCCTCTACTTTTGGCCATCTTTCTTTGTAACTGATAGACATAGGTCCTTATTAGTAACTGTGTCTAATCACACATAATTTACGTCTCAACCTATCGACTGACACCTATACTTATCTAACTGACCTCGCAGAACCCGAAATCAAATATAATCTCAAATTTAAAAGTACGCGACAGTGACCATACCGTACGATAGAGCGCCTAATTTGTCACGTTCCTTTTCCGTTTATACCTGTTGTATGACCCTTGACAACGTATCCAAAACAAGCATGAAATTTCGTTATTTTGCCTATTGTAAGAACTAATACGAACTGCTACTTTAAATTGATCGTATGTATCTGATGTCACTATGGTGAAAAAGAGTAATATCATAAGCGTCCTCAATATATTCTAATCTGCTCCCTGGCTCCCGAATATTATAATTTAGTTTTTACTCCCCCTAGACTTCAGTTACCACATTATAACACAAATCATACATAATAAATTTTAACAAGTCATGCACAATACATAAAGAAGTATTTCCTGTAAGATAAGACTCCTGAAAGAAAGTTTCACTCAATACACGGTTTCTACGTTGTGTTTTAATTATTTAGTTGTATCTGATCCAATCGTATCGTTATTTCGAATACGTAAAGAATCGCTGGTCACCGGCACCATTCTGTGATGGCACGCCGGTTGTGATAGTCTAGATGTAATGTTAAATAGTGTGTTGAGTGTAATAGCTCAGTACAGGAACCTTGCAGTGTCAAAAACATTGTCTGTGCATGATGTTAGATTTTTAATATTGCAATTTGCTCGTTTTACCGCCAGTGTATAGCCCGAATGGATCAAGAGTAATCACAAAGCCCATTTCCCCCGAGCTTACTCATATCATGGTATCCTGAACTCCTTCAAGTAATCTACAAGACTTCGGTGGCAAAGAATAGCACAAATATGTCATTTATCAGTTAAGTTCAGATATACCATAGTAAGTGATCGGTTCGCGTGAGAAAGTGAATTAAACCCGTGTGAGTTTTCTCACCAGATAACGACCGCCTCACTCTGACACGGGGAACCCTACGCCAGTATCTGGCCCTGCGTACAGGAGTGGGGGGCGTACAGACCATCTTTCGCTGAGAAGCGTTTATTATCATCACGTCTTAGGGACATGGAAATTTACAAGGCGCACGGAAGCTACCTTCCCCCATTGTACCATGGATTTATTATTTCAAAAATATTCAAATGTTTAGTTTGGCCAAACTAAGGTCGATGGTCTGCCGCAGAAGACAGGACGTGATATATGGTGCCCAGAGACGCTGCCGCTCCGCCACGGGGATACACTGGATTGACCTTTCGAGTCACTCGGACCTCGCACTTTCTCCGGTCACTTCAAGCCATCGTTACAAAATAACAAATATGAATGTGGCTGTTTGCCCGCTCAATCAATCTCGTCAACACTGCAAGGTCTGTCTAGGTAACCTAGGTGATGCCTAGATATCGTACTCATGGATGCCCTACGGTATCTCCCTTTATACTTGTCCAGGTCGTTAGAAGTCCCGTCGTCCAAGCTCCACGTCGATTTCCGTCGTCTCTCAATCCAGGAAATAAGTATTCGGACTATGTCAATCAATCTAATCTAATGTTGAGTGTTTGCTAACTAGACTGAGACTCCTATATTCTCCTCAAATAATTCAGTGTATATATGTACTTTCAAATCTATCAACCTCCAGAAAACTCTAATCACAAACTGTTTAGTAACCTTGTGTTTTGAGTGAACCCTGATGTATGACAGTGGTGGTTGTTTATTAGCATGATGGCCTGGTCTATATGCAGAGTTATTTCACTAGAAATTTGGAACTATAATTGATTTTAGCACAACCCCCACTGTTCTACAGACTTTCTAAGAATCTTACGGGTAAGGAAATACAAGAACGCCAGATATATAGTAAATCACTTCATTTATTTTAGATGACCAGAAATACTAAAAAAAAAAAGTATAGAAAATAGATATTATTTAGATCGTCCTTGCCTAACTTTGCCAAGGACAATCGGACGTTCTGTTCCTAAGGCATTTCTATGGGGAAAACGAAACGTCCAAATAAAAAACCCTCATAGACCATTATCAATTGATAACACAATTAAAATAAACAACCTTAAACAAAGTCTATGCTAATCTTACACTTATTTACAACTAAAATGACGTAGGTAAGGGGTTCCCTAGTTTTATTTATATGCAGAATCAAATCACATCAACTTGACTTATTCATGGGTGGTTTTTGGCTGTCAAACCCGCCTTGTCGGTAATTTATTCATACAATAATCTGATACGATACAAATGTAGGTTATAACCAATTGTTTAGTCTATAAATAATCAATTCACACCATTGAATCAAAACCCATTTCTTATCTCACTCATTTAAATTGGTCAGAATCCAGGATTGGTACATTTACAATAATAGACCAGTGTGATAAATTACACTTGATACTTCCGTAAAATTGAACATGATATAAAAGGAACCCCCTCCAACATTTAAAATTACACACAAACAATTACATGTTATATACAACACACTGGTAAATCATTTCCACAAATCTCTCGGTGCGCTAATGATAGGATAACTTTTCGATAATTTCTCATGAAGTCTCATTGTTAGCTGGTTATCGTTGTACCATAGGTAACAATCTCGCCCGGTGCAATTGCCGACCGACTACCTACACATTCTTATGCACATATAGACCGTAATACTAGTCACAAAGGGGAGTAATTTACCATGAATAATACATCCATCATTATGTTTAATGGTACGGGGTCTTAGCAAAGGTTTCCCAAAGAAAATTATCCATTCTGCTCTAATCAATTTATCTCGAATATTATGATTTGGTAGCACACGGTAGAAATTGTGAAAATAATGTACCAAGCAAATGAACACTGAAAGAATACTTTACCGAAATTTCCGGGTACGAAGATCACTCTTAAACTTGTACAATTCAAAGGTATACAATCAACAAACAAATGAATAGGTTATTCAGTAAGGGTTCAGGAAATTTAGTTCTACATAGGTTTAGTATACTAATGATACACTTTGAGCTTCCACATAATTTGACTTGATAGTTCTCGTGTCGAGCCTCGAATGCCACTAATCTGCCTTCCCGCAAATCCTCACTGTCTCCGTCAAACTGATCCTTGAACAAAGAAAAAACTGGCGAGCACTCTGTTTTAATTTATGACTATAGACCCGTCTTTGAATATTGAGTTTACTATGCGACGCTTTAGAGTTACTTATTAACCTACTCCTTCTCATCATAAATTCCCTGTCAACAACCCATGGTGTCAAAGATATTGTTTTTTCTAAGACAAATTACAAAGAAATTTAATGCTTGTTCGAATGCTGTTTGGATTTTTTGTCTAACCTCTCTAAATGAAAAACTGCCCAATACAAAACGAATACTAAGATATTTCTTGTCCCTCGCTAAAACTGTTAGCAGATGTGTTTAAATGGTTTCTAGGAGAATAGAAGATAATATTGTTAACAAAAAAATATAGTGATTGCGTGGTCCATCTCACAATTCTCAAAGGTCACTTGTCACTACGAGTCTAATGAGCTCAAATTCGATGGGTTTACTGGTAAGCATCATAGGGTTCCTGCTCGATGGTACCATAACAACCAGCTCCAAGAAATCTACTTTCGAATAATAAAAAACACATTTAAACCGGTTCACCCTTTTACGCTCCACGTGCTGAGAGACAGACAGACAGACACACAGAGTGACTCACGTTAAACTTATAACACCCCTTTTCTCCTTCGTCGGGCGGGGGTTAAAAACTGGTAGCGCTGTAACTTACTAAACTGGTAGCTCTGTAACTTACTAAACTGGTAGCTCTGTAACTTACTAAACTGGTAGCTCTGTAACTTACTAAACTGGTAGCTCTGTAACTTACTAAACTGGTAGCTCTGTAACTTACTAAACTGGTAGCTCTGTAACTTACTAAACTGGTAGCTCTGTAACTTACTAAACTAGCCTTTCTCCAACCTTTTATTCGACTGAAATCCGATACCGTTCAGATCAACATGGCAACCAATTTCAATCGAACTGAACTTTATTTTACCTATAAATAGAGTTGTTACAGTACAGTCATATTATTTTCTCGGAAAAAATTAGGTAGAGCTAATCAGCATTGGTTGGAGGTGGTAGTATGGGCCCAGGTCTTTATTTCTTTATGGATTCCAGAATGCTTTTTGATCGGTGGCGCCAATTATTCACGTGCAGATACACTGCAGCAAACCTTGAGCCTTGATAAATTAAAATGGATCGATGATAAATCTGTTCCTGGGCATCTTAACTTTTCACCAAAATCTTATTAATGTCCCGACCAAGGAACCACGCTCTCTCAGCTTGGTGGCGAAATCATTGACCTAACCATTCGTTCCTCAGGCTACGTCCGCGAGATAGAGGAGCTACGAGCGCAGCTGATGGAAGCCAACGCCCTCTACGAAGCGAGTAGGAAGCGAGAGGCGGTAGTGTCGCGGGCCAGGCTAGACTCGTCGGTGCACGATCCCACGGCGACCATCATTGATGACGCCAAACGGGAGTTGTATAAGGTACGTCGTGGTATAGGTGCCGCCATCCACGATGACGCGTGACGTAGCTGTTTGCATCTTTGTCTTTCAGCAGAGTGCCCCGATGAAAGAGAAAGATGCAGTACCTCTGACACGTATTGGCGCAGCATTTACGCGTGTTTATCGTTAGAAAATGCATATCGTTAAACTACTTTCAAAATGCGGTTAATACCGTATTCCCATTTCCCCAGGAAAAGGAGATCCTAGCCCGCAGCGTGGGCGAGCTGGAGTTCGCTCGCAAGCTGAACATGAGCGACAGCGTAACTAGCGCCGTCGCGGCCGACGAGCGGCACTTCCGGCTGGAAGAGCGGGAGAGGGCCGAGGGCGAGAGCGCGGACGACAGCGAGCCGAGCGACGGCGTCGACGACGCGAATGACGAGTCGGAGGACGACGATTCGGAGGAGAAAGGTAGGAATATAGTCATAACATAACCTAATGTTGAAATCCGTAGACTTGCCAAAGTCGCAGACGTGGTAACGCGGATCGCGGGGCTCAAGTGGCGATGGGCGCGACATTTGGTCAGAAGGGTGGACGGAAAGTGGACTAAGGCAGCAACAGAGTGGCGGCTGCGAACAGGGAAAAGAACAGAGGACAGACCATCGGCCCGAGATGGTCAGATGTTATTGTTAAGGTGGCTGGTAGACAGTGGATCAGAATGGCGGGGGACAGATGCGGGTGGCGTGCTTTGGGAGAGGCCTATGCCTAACAGAGGGATGATATTGATAACATAACATTTAGATACAGACATACACATTGCTTCTGGCTCAACTCCAAGATACCTTGTGTCGTGGGATCCAGTAACAGCGACATCACAAAGTGGCAAGCTACTCTCAACATACTCAGCAGACAGCGGGACCACTGTGGGAGAAGATGGGCGAAAAAACTATAGTAAACTAAGTTAGCTTGACATTCTAGAATAATCTATATACACTGGACAGCAAATAAACCGGGCCATCCGCTTGCAACTCTGATTCGAACTTCTGCGAGCGGGTGGCCCGGTTTATTTGCTCTCCAATCTATTTTAATATTCCTTGTTGCCCCCTCAGCTCAACTAGCGCTGTCCGCCGAGCTAGCGGCGCTCAGCGGCGACATCGACACCAAACAGCGGCTCATCGAGGAACTAGAGCTCTCGCAGCGGCGGCTGACCGCGCTGCGCGTGCACTACGAACAGCGGCTCGACACGCTGCACCATCAGATCAAGGCGACCCAGGGTGAACGGGACAAGGTGCTGGCCTCCTATGGTGAGTGTGGAGCACACGGTGTAGCTTACGTTAGTTATTTTGCCAAATGCCAATGATAATCAAGTCATTTTCGGAGACAACGCTGGTAAACTTTCAGCATCAATCAAACTTTATGTTGGTGGTGATATATCCAGATAAGTTCATTACAGATGCAATTCCCAAGAGAAAGTTTAAATGTATGTTGAAGCAATATTATATTAAAAACCTTTAAATGTCATTAAAAATGGAACGGGGGATGGGCTTAGTAGTATTAAAAAAACCGGCCAAGTGCGAGTCAGACTCGCGCACGAAGGGTTCCGTACCATTATCTATATAATTGAAACAAAAAGTAAACTTTAGAAAAAACCGACTTCCACAAACCCTATTTGATTAGATTGAGTTTAATACAAACTGTAACCCCTTATCCCCCCCCCCCCAGGGGAATTAATTTTGTCAAATCCCATATCAGTGCTACCCCACGCTACTAAGGAACCCCTGTACAAAGTTTCATGGCTCTAGGTCCATCGGTTTAGGCTATGCGTTGCCTGCCCGTCAGCCACGCATTGTATTTGTACCTAGTATTGAGCAGATCTGGTGGCCATATGTGGTCTTCATCAGCAGTTCCGCATCACAATATTATGCTTACCATGTGCATTTGCACGAGTTATTATGAAAAACACAAAAATCACTATAGGTCTAATCGGTCTAATTTTCCAAATCGGTCCATCCGTTTAGGCGCTATCGAATACGAATTGTAAACCTCCTCCTTTGGGAAGTCGGTTAAAAAAACCGCAAAAAACACGTTAATTGTATGGGAGCCCCCTTTATATTAAATTTATTTTGTTTTTAGTATTTGTTGTTATAGCGGGAACAGAAATACGTCATCTGTGAAAATATCAACTGTCTAGCTACCACGGTTCATGAGATACGGCCTGGTGACAGACAGACGGACGGACGGATATCTTGAGATTTTAAGGTACTTTCCCTCCAGGGCCCATTCGTTTGTTCCACCCTGTATATGTGTGATCTGTAACTGTATTTTTCATGAAATACCCAAAAAGTTTTGTTCAAATTATCATCTTATGTCAGAATAACTTTGTAGCTAGTTGAAAAATAACATTTGAATAGATTCAAAGCTTGCCGCGCTTTTAGGGCCTTTAGTACCTACTAAACGCCACCGTAAGCAGCACTATCTACAACCTACTCCTACTGGAAAACGTGAGACACCCATCTACAATTTCCGTACAATGAGGTTCACTCACTCATTATGTCAATGTCATGCAGACTGCAAAACATCATTTCAACGCACCAAAGAGTATTTAATTAAAACATCACTGGCAGCCAAACTTGAAGTGGCCAAAAGGAAAAAATTAATTTCTGAGCTCTGAGATTTGTATGAAAACAAAAGTAATTAAAAACTATTAATTTTATAATTATTTTCTAAAAGTTCTACAGACTAAATAGAGACGTCGTAATTCATCAATTAATATTTAAAGTCTTTGTAGAAGTCCGGGGACGACATTGCCATATCATTTAAATTTAGTTTCATTAAAAGAAGGCTTACCTACAAAAACAAAATGGCCTTGGTATAAACTTTTCAAGCGTGTTGTGAAGACGTATCTTGTACCGAGACCACTTTCAATTTGTAATATCTCTCGTATTTCAGTATTTGTGGTTGGTGCGGCAACAGATATACACATTCTGTGAAAATTTCAGCTTTCTAGCTATTACGGTTCGTGCAGGCGGACCCGGTGACAGACGGACGGACGGACGGACGGACGGACGGACGGACGGACGGACGGACGGACGGACGGACGGACGGACGGACGGACGGACAGCGAAGTCTCAGTAATAGGGTTCCGTTTGGCACCCTTCGGGTACGGAACCCTAAAAAAGTACATACTGTTATAGTTAAGAGCCAAACCAACCTGCCGACAAACTGCTTAGCAGTTTGGCAGACTTAAATTACTTAATTAAGTGCTTTTTTCATGAATAAACGTTATAAATAAATAAATAATCCTCTAGATAGATATTTTTTTTCAATGGAGCATTCTTATAAGCTGACGTGACGACTGTAAATATGATGTACGGCAACTTAGAGAGGAAACCTCCTACTTAATAACCAAACATTACGAATTAAGCCAGTCATTTGTTTCTCCGCAGCCGCCCAAGCCTCCCCGCCGACCGAGAAGCTGAAACGAGTCAAAGAAGACTACGAGCGCAAGCTGAGCGGCATGTCGCGCGAGCTGAAGCGGCTGCAGGTCGCGTCGCGCGAGCACTCGCGGCTGCAGCGCTCGCAGCAGCACACCACGACGCAGCTGTCGGCGCTGCGGCAGGAGCTGTCGCACATGAAGCGCGACAAGGTGCGCACTGTCGCGGCGGCAGGTCGCGTGCAGTTCGCCATTGCGAGCTTAGCAAACTCCGTATGGAGTCCGTTCCGCTCGCAGTTGAAAGCCGGCATTACTTTATGAAGCGCCTGTAGCTAGCGCTGCACTCGTGTAACGGTCGCATACATATTTGATTTACCAATTGATTTCTCTCGGTTTCAGGTCAAATTGGTACAGAAAATGCGCGCAGAGTCAAAACGCCATGCAGCTGCTGAAGCAGTTAGAGCCAAAGAGGTAGAGTTTAGTAAAACAAACTTGTAAAATTTAAGACCCAATACCAGAATTCGATCGTACTTTTTTCATAGAATCACTAAATAATAATTTATTATTTTAGGTCGCACAGCTGCGCAAGGAGTCACGAAAGAACGCCAACATCATCCGAAGTCTGGAGGCTGAGAAAAACCTCAAAGAACAGGTAACATACCAAATGATCGTACCACTCCACTCTTCGCTCTCCGCCTTTATTCTAGCTTGTCCATCAAATGTTTCAATGCTGACCGCGCTGTATAGGCCTTGAGCTGCGCTACGCTGCGCTTTCGGCCACCAGCAGCGCGACCAGCAACGCCGCCATTACAGACCGCGGCAGTAATGTACTATTTATTACAACTGTTAGACTTCCACCTCATTTTGTTCTGCTGTTTGCTTCTCAGGTGCTACGCCGCAAGCAAGAAGAGGTTTCGCTCTTACGGCGAGGTCATAGAGACAAACTCAGCACCCGCGCGGCTGGTAGGTTAAACGGTGAGTCGCATCGCTCATGTAACATGCACACGACTCATCTATTCTATCATTCATTACATTCTTAGACGTAAGGTTTATGCTTCACTTTTGTGACTGTTGTGGGGATAACAGGGTTCACTTTAGCTTGACACTAAGGACTCGAAACAAATATGGTGTTTATTTGATGATTTTATTAGAGAGACTGAAGTCGGTTGGCAATGGTAACACATACATTCAAAAGATACACACACTCTCACGCAAGTAATTACAACAACTGTAGTCTTCGTCATCAAGCTTTGTACTTGTCGCTGGAATTGACATCTGCCCTGCTTTGAATTTGAGAAGAAAAGTTTATTGTGTGATACACACTGCATAGCTAAGCAACTAACTAAGCCCTTGGTCTCGTGATTTGCGCGGGTTCCAAAGTCTGACTTCAGCGTTATACGAGTGTATAACGCCTTATGTTGACGTGTGAAGGAGACTATACCAGGGGCAGAAAAGATACGCATCGAATCGTATGTGCAATGTCATAATCGCGCTGCTCGAGAAATCCTCATCAAGAAACAAGAAACCAAGGCTTGAGGGATACTGAGACAATAGCCCAGTCGTTCTGAATACTCAGAGAAATAAAGAACCACAGATATAATATTATACTAATACAGATAGACCACTTAGAACAAAATATGACACCGGCGTAAACTGAGATGCTCCGCAGCATCTCAGTTTACGCCGGTGGCATCTTTAGTTCTTTAGTTCGAGGCCATTATCGCTTGGTGCAGCACCATTGAAAAATTGCAAATACCACGAGATGGCGCGAAGATATATAGGATTTATTCTAAGATTAGCGCCACCTAGAAGTATGTTAACTGAAACCATGGCGTTTAAAGTACAAATCTTACTCCTCAGGCCATCTCTTTTTTACGAAGGGTTACTAATTCTAATTTGTATAGGCACCCTGTGTTACAATGTCATAATCGCGCTGTCATAAAATCCTGTTTGAGCAATCCTCATCAAGCAACAAGAGACCAAGGCAAGAGGGATACTGAGACCCTAACCCAGTCGTATCGAGTACTCCGAGAAATTGTAAGTAATCTAATTTGATCCATCCAGATCGCAGCCGCAGCAAACGCGACAACTACCACGAGACATGGACGCGGCTCGAGCGCTGGCTCTCCCGCGCCACCGCCGCGCGCACCATGCTCGGCGAGCTTGAGTGCGCTCTCGAGCACGCGCTCGGCGAGCGAGAGCGCGTGCGCCGGGAGCTGGCCGCGGCAAGGGAGGTGGACGCGGACGCGGCGCGGGACCATCTCAAGTACCTGCACCAGAGTATAGCGGACACGCAGCAGCAGATCATGCAGCTGGAGGTGGGTGGCGGCCGGTCGAGTGTGGACTCGGACACGAAAGTTGAGCACCGTATTAGAAAAAGTACAGAGAAACACGTTTCGTAATTTCTTTATTGTACTCACATGACAAAGTATACAGTAGCTTATGAATACTTATGATACCAAAACATGTACGAAGGCGAGCTTATCTCTAATAAGATATTTCTTCCAGCAAACTACGTTGCTTGTATGGGGATCGGGAGCCTTTGGTTGGTTTCGTGTAGTACTTTATACATTCTGTTAAAATTACCTCCTACAATAAAGCCATACAAATACAGTTCGAGAAAAACGCAATGAGAGGTCGAGGCCGCCCTAGAAAATGTAGAAAAAGTATGAACTGGCGGGGTCTGCCTACCCTTTCATTACATAATTTTTCCTTTCACGCCTGGTTTGCAGGAAGATATCTATTTTTTAGAGATAAGCTCGCCTTTGTACATGTGTTTTCTTTTAATGTTACTGTGTAATTTATTGTGTGAAATAAAGAATTGTGAATTGTGAATCGGCCCAGGAGCGAGATGTGTGGAAGAGCGGAATGCCCAGAGCAGTGGGAAGATATAGGCTCGTAATAATAATTGTTTCTTTTCTCGATTCTCAGGAGGAGAACGACGAGAACGAGCTGCCCCAACTCCTCAACCTCATCGACAGCGCAGAGGGCGGTAGATACGCGCTGAGTCGGCTGGCTCGCCTGGCGCTGCAGCACGGACATGAGGCCGCGACCAGGGACTTCATGCTGCAGAGCACGAGGCGCAGCTCAAGCAGGTAGAGCCTCTCTCCGGCTAGGAAGGGAAGACCCGATAGTACAGACCCCGCCAGGTTTCTAGGTAGTTACCAAGAGCGAGGGGGGAGCTCTCTCTCGGCAAATATTGTAATTTTTTATTGTACCACATACATATTAGTGTCGCTTTTATCGCTAGCCTCTCTAAGCGGTGCTCAGTTGCCAAGAAACTTAACGTGACCTATAATACGGTATTGGACAACATTAAAAATATTCGACAAAATGTGGTAATCATATCAGATAGTAGCGTAGAAATCTATATTTCATTGAATTTTATAGTGAAATATGTTTATTTTTTGCGGATTCCAGGAATTAAACTATCGAAATGTAATCTGTGACGAAAACATGACGAAAACGCTTTGTCTGACGTTTATCTCTCTGGTGACGTCACACGCTCGTCTCTGACAGCTTGCTTTTCTGAATCATAATGATGGCGGTGTTCACTCTCGAG